>WAAB01017041.1:28355-47699 GCA_013389865.1 Piaya cayana | reverse complement strand
TGATTCTGTGATAAACATTCCCACCTGCAGTGTCAAGGTTCTAGACTTCATGTAGCTCATTTCTGTCTGATAAACTAAAAAAGTTGTCCAAAATTGCTTTTTTTGTTACGCGTAAACAGCTAGAACACCTTTTGGCAATCAATACCTTTCTGCAGCAGCAGATGAGAGACAAAATAGAACCCATTAAGGATGCATGAAAATAAATTGGTAGCACATCTCTATACTTGTGAAACTGACCTTCCTAATATCACATCATTCTAGTGAAGCTTCCATTTGTGGCTTCGTACCATAAATTTACTGCCTTTGGTATTTTGTTTCCTTGTGTGTAATTTTTATTAAAAAAACCCAAACTTTGGTAATACTGTAAAATTTTCATTGGAACCTGTGGAATATTTAGCATTTTAAAAAAATTTCAGTCTACAAAGACAGTACTGTGAAAGGGGATCAGAACTCAAGTGTTATTCTTGCTTACTTATTACATCTGTCTTTGTAAAATCCTGGGCAACATAATCATTTTAAAATATCTCTTACATGAGTATCTGTGTTCTCTATCTTATTGTACTACTCTTTAACATATTTTTGATTGGAGTCAATTCATGTAAAATACAGGCAATTAGTACATGACGATGGCAGAAATTATCCTGTCCTATATACTTGGGATATTACACAGTATTGTACTGGGGCTTTTTATATATGCATTGAACTAGTAGTTTTCAATTGGAGTGAAGGACACACTGGGTAAAAAAAACAAAGGAACTATTACTCTAAAAAAACTTCAATAAAAAGTTAAAAAATTAAAGATATAAATTATATTTCGGTCTCACTGGCAATTCTCCTAACTCTGCAATACTCCTAACAAGTGGCTCAAGCAGCTTGTTCAATTACATGCCTTCAGAAAGTAAAAATTCTCATTTGTGATTGTGCATGTGGTTAATTCTTATTATTTCTTCATTGTATGTTCGCTCAGTATTCTCCCAGACTCACTTAAGACTAAATATTTAAAAGTTGATTCTTCCATCTGTATACCTGATTCATGTATTGTTCTAGCATTGAAATTATTATTTTTATAAAATTTTATGAAATTCATATATTTAAGCCTACCATTAATATTCTAAAGTCATTTTAATATTCTCATGTGCAGAGGGAAAGAGCTTGAATTNTGGAACAGGCTGCCCAGGGAGGTGGTTGATTCACCTTCCCTGGAGGTGTTTAAGGCACGGGTGGACAAGGTCTTGAGGGACATGGTTTAGTGTTTGATAGGAATGGTTGGACTTGATGATCCGGTGGGTCTCTTCCAACCTGGTTGTTCTATGATTCTATTATTCTAATTTTAAAATGATGTAAAAGACATTTCCTGCACTTTATTTGCAGTATAGGTGTGCTGGATCACCGAGCATAACAAGACAAAAAAATAACAAGAAATTATTGTCTCATGTTGGATGCATTGTATTAGTGATTTCTGCTGAGACCTGGGTAGCAACAGCTAAAGCAGGGATTAAGAATAGTAGAGAAACTAAATAACTTGTCTAAAGTAACATTAGTCACATAAAAGAGTGGATTCTCTAGTAAAACAATGTAGGTGAGAGCTGTAACTTCTGTGGGCTACATGATATCCATCTAAGAAATAACACAAAAATGAGTAATAAGTCTTCTAACAGGAGTATATGCCTTTCTGTTAAAATCATCTCCTCACTCATGTGGCCTTCCCCAATGAGCTTGGAAAAACCTACTGACTTTCTAATACGCCTATCACTTATTATTAGATAGTGTAATAATATCCTGTATGTTCTTACATGACTCATGACTGAGAAAACTACCTTTATTTTCCTAAAAACTTTACACCATGAAAGAGTAACACCTATGTGTTTAACCTCCTCAGGGGAAGCCAAATCTGGGTTTTTTTACCCTAAGAGCAAGACAATTCTTCATCCATTTTATACTTATAAGGCAATCCACAATGGCAGCAGAAAGACCATCTGATTTAAGAGGAAAGGATAGAATAATCAATAGGAGGGCAGATTAACTACATTAATTTGATACTTACTACAACATTATTTCAAACAGTCTGCAGAGCTCATCAGGACCATGAAGGTGTTATATTAGCCTATTACCAAATGTAAAATGTTATCTGTGGGAGTCACATTCAAATGATGCATTCTGCATAATTTACATGTTTATTTTTCTTGAATTCTAGTTGAAGACGAGTCAAGTTCATATCAAAATTTTGAAAGCATATACTTTTCTTCATTATATATGAAGAGCCTGCTGGGTGAAATCCTCATCCATGCAGTAAAAAAGCAATGCCTCATGTGGCCTTGAGACTCCGTATAGGGTCTCAGTACAGCTCCACTGAGACAAAGAATCTCCACACTGAATTGCTTCTGGTGTCGACTCAGCCTCTAGTGTGCATTTATGTGTGGTTCACCAAAAAAGAAAAGTGAAAAGACACAAGCCATGTTGATGTAACCAAGATTTTCTGAAAATAACCACAGCCTCATTCAAGTCCGGTATTTCCAAGGCTAGCTTTCTTTATTTACAAATTTATTAATTTATTTTGTTTGTCTTCTCTTACACCCAAGTGCCTTTTTGTTTCCCCTCCTAAAAAGTTGATTTTCTCAGTTTATTCTCTGGTGAAAGCTACCTGTCTCTTTCCCTCAGTCTAAAAGCTTTAGAATCTTCTTTGGAGAGTTCACTTTCAGAAATGTATTATATAATTCCAAATGACAAGTACATTGAGAATGGAATTTACCTCCCTCTTGCAGTGAAAATGCTCCCTCACTGCCACAGCTGAAAATCACTCAGTGCTTTTCAAGTTTGGCTGAGCTCTGATCATTCATGGGGAAAAACACTCTTGTTCCTCGCAGTGATGTCATTCAGAGGAATTCTTTTAGTGAATTTAAAGTGGCCCATTTTTTTTCTGAAACTTTAAAAATAAAACCTTATGGAGATAAAATAAAAAAACTTAAAACTTTCTGTGTGAAATTTCTGGCTTCATCCTGATATTTTATATTTCTGAATAGGTATATTGAATAAATTAACAGTGGTTTAGCATTTAAAAATGGATGGATAAAGCCTGAAAATGAACTCTTGACTCAGAATGAAAACACATGCTTTTTTCCTAGCCTTAACCTTAGAATTAGCAATAGGATAAAGGAAAAACTCCTGGATATATGTGTGCAACATTGGTTGTACATAAAAAGAATAATATATTCATTTAAAATTCATCATTACATTAATTTTAGGTGCTTGATTTAGTGATTTTTTTTTGAGATAGAATATAAACCTTCAATCTTCTGTTTTTCTCAGCTATGTGAAGTGTGTTTTGAATGTGCTGGTTTTTTTCAGCACCAGTGTGGCAGATCCAAACTTAGAATTTGTGTTTAATCACTATTTGTTCTTAGAGCAGCATGCAAAAAACTACTAGTAGATCAGCCTTTATGATTCTGGGGGTTTGTCATAAATTATGGGATTAAAAAATAATGTTGAGTACAGAAGAACTACCAGCTAGCATGAAATTTTCAGTTTCTCAACATATATTTTCTGATACCCAGGACTGAAAAAGATTAAAACATTAACTGTTTACAAACTGGAATTACTACAGTGTAAATTCCTCTGTATAAGTTGAAACACTTTGGCTGATCATCTAAAAACATGCAAATAAAATGGAAATTAATTCTTTTACTTAAAGGATATAATGACATGCCTTTTTTTTTTTTAAGATAATCTGTATTTGAATAGAAAATGCCTACACACTCATTGTGTAGGGACTTCTGAAATCCAGATTCTGTAGTTTTCTTATCTGAAACAAGTTGTGTAGTATATTCCTCTTCAGCAAAATAAATTTATAGTAGGTTCTATTGCAGGTGTGTGTTTAAGGATAAACGTTTTCAGGAATATCAGGGACTCGAATATCTTATTCATGTTAATGACTATATCAGAAAATTATATGCAGAGAGTTGCTGTAAAAGCCTGAACTGAAGCATATCATGCATGGAGGTCTTCATATATATCATACTTCAGTAATTCTCTGTCAGTTCCATCTGTTTGCTGCTCTAATCAT
Organism: Piaya cayana; assembly: GCA_013389865.1. Taxonomy (NCBI): domain Eukaryota; kingdom Metazoa; phylum Chordata; class Aves; order Cuculiformes; family Coccyzidae; genus Piaya; species Piaya cayana. The sequence goes on along the minus strand of WAAB01017041.1, from coordinate 43,639 downwards.
AAAAACTTTTCTTCCTGCTCTGTGGTAATGTCATGAAGCCTATGCAAATAGTTTCTAGATCTCCTCTAGAAGGAAATGAAGTGCTCTGTTGCCACTTTTAATGTAGTTTACTTTCTGTTGAGAAGCTTGTAACAATACCACCCACATAGGGTAATGATCCAGTACCTCAGACATAAAACGGATCATTAACTTTCAGAGGATCTAAAATAGGAGGGCCAGGCATGGCATCTCATTTTAGATTCATTCTTACTGGATTTTGTAATATTACTGTGTATTTGTATTATTGAAAGTGCTATGTGTAGGGCTTCTGTGTGTGACTAAAAGCCACATGTACAGTAGGAGAAAGTGCCAGACTGAAACTAATTTGGGGAAATGAGATAAAATAGCGCCTATACATTTAAGATCTCCAAGGCTGAAGAGAGCAATCACACAGGCTAGTATCCAAAGTCCCAATGAGACCCATACACGTATCATAATATTCATGAATTCAGAATGTAATTTAACAGAAAATAAAACACAGGAACAAGAATGTACAAACCTATCTATTTTACATAGGGTTCCTTAAAACCATTTTTTAGTGAAACAAGATTTCTGCTTTAAAAAAAGAAACTTATATTTGGTCAGTCTTTAGTGACTCTCCATTTCAAATGAGGGCTATATACCCAGGAATTACTCTAACAAAGGGACTCCTAGAATCTGAAAGATTATAAAATTTCAGTTGAAAGAAATTTAAAGTAAGGATAACTGACTAAGGATAGATGTCTCTGATAACATTAGGGGAAAAGAAAGTGTGTTAAGAGAATGTGCATATATGTGAAAGAGAGTGTTAAACTTATTTATATGAGTTAAGTGAGAAAAACTGTGCCTGTCCTTAAGTTTTATGATGAGTGGAGGCAAGGTGTCTACTGTTGTGCATGGACCTGCTTGCTTGCTTTCCTTTCTTTTTTTTTTCTTGTATTTCTTTCTCTGTATCTCTCTGTCTCTCTGTTTGTTGTTGCTGTGTGCAGACTCCATACTTACACTGAAAGCTTACACTGATTTTTATGGAGCCTTTTAAGATGTATATATATTAATAAGAAGAGGCTCTTCTCCCAGAATCAGAATAGAATAAAAGACTGTTGTTATTCCTGGGCTAAGTTAGGGGACTAGAAGATGGCTTCTGCTGGGAAAAATGAGATTCCAGGGAGCCATTAGCTTGGAAATCCCACCCAAAGGGGGCTCATCCAGCACTAAGAGTTGTCCACAGGAAGAGGGTGCATTATTATGTCTGGAAGGAGAATTGCATGATCACATATTACCACCCCATGGTCATTAAAGTATTGGTATCCTTGAGTGGACATGAGAGCTTCCAATTGATACAGGAGCATTTGAGGCATGACTGAGCAAACCTTCCTGTTTAGCCTTCGTAGCTTTGAATCAACTTCAACCAGCATGGCTGTGAGTCAGTTTGTCACATGGGCACAATCAGGGACTTCTGCATTGCAAAAGGCTAAGGCCTGCTCTGGATTACCTTTTCTTGACTGGAACTTTGAACAAGATATCCCATTTAATGTCTGTAAAATAATTAACAGTAATGATTACTTGTTTGGGTGTTGCCTATAGCCTGTCTTGGTTTTTGCTAGGAAATATAATGATATATGTTGGATACAGTATTTCAAGCTCATCTCAGTATAAGTTTTTCAAGCCAGCAACTTTGAGGATTCCAAAGGTTAACATTCAAAACAAATATAGTGATTTTCCTATTACATTGTACTTGTATTCTTGTAAGCTGTACACTGCATCATCTTTCAGAAGGGACCGGTCATTTAAAAAAACTCTGCAGTGAAGAGATATAATAATATTTAGTAAAAAGATTTCTTGTCACAGGATATAATTGAAAGTCCAATTAACTTTCTAGTCTCTAAAACTTGGCATCCCTCATGGCAAAGCTGGAACAAAAGGTTGTTTGTATATACCTGCAACATAGAAATGGTATTTCTTTGTATGAGTAACTGTAGCTTGCTTAGCCTGACCCTTTTGATCTTAACAACTCCTGTAAAATGGAAACTTACTCATCTGCACAATTTGATGGCCATTGTCTATAGCTATCCATCAAGAAATAAGCTTGAGAAAAGGAGATTGCTGAGGCACTAATATTCATTTCAATTTTGAGGAGTTGCATTGTTAGAAAAGACTGAGATACACACATCCAGAGTAGGACTGAGTGTGCTATGGTAAAAGCATCCAAATGTCTCAGAAAAGTCTCAGTATATACAATCATAATTCAAAATGGAGTGGAAGGCGTTTTTAACATACATTACATACATTCTTTTGTGTAGATATGTGTGTGAGTATATATGCATCTTTGTATAGATATAGAGAGAATAGTCAGTTTTCAAAAAAAAATAACACTAGTTTGTAGAACATTTTCTGTACAGTAGTCAGAAGAGGCCAACTCTCTCTTCTCAACCAGACAAGTTCAACCATGCCTGTATGTTGAGATCCACTGTACAACACTGAATCACAGAATGACCTGGGATGGAAGGGATCCACAATGATCACCAAGTACAACTCCTATCCCTGCACAGGACAATCCCAAAATTTAAACCATGTGCCTCAGTGCATTGTCCAAATGCTTCTTGAATATTGTTAGGCTTGGCACCATGACTACTTCCCTGGGTAGCTTTTCCAGTGCTCCACCACCCACTGAGTGAAGAATCTTTTCCTAATATCCTACCTAAACCTCTCCTGGCACATCTTTGTGCCGTTTCCTTATCACTGGTCACCAGAGAGAAGAGATCAATGTCTGCTCCTCTTCCTTCCCTTGTGAGGAAGCAGCAAACTGCAATGTCTCCCCTCAGTGTCCTCTTCTCCAGGCTAAATAGACCAAGTGACTTCAGCCACTTCTCATACGACTTCCTCTCTAGACACTTCACCAACTTTGTGACTCCCTCTGGATGCTCTCCAGTAGCTTTAGATCCTTTTAATACTGTGATGCCCAAAACTGCATACAATACTGGAGGTGAGGCCACACCAGTGTGGAGCAGAGAAGGGTAATCACCAGCTAGCAATGCCATGTTTGATGCACCCCAGGACACAGCTGGACTTTTTGGCTGCCTAGGCACACTGTTGGCCCATGTTCATCTTGTAATCAATCGGAACACCCAGAAATACTGGTCATAAGCAGATACCAATGAAGAAAATTTCCTTTTGCCAACTTCCCCATTTTCAGAAGTTATTCAACTCAGAAAATGAATTGTAATTTCCCAAAATAAACTTCATATTTGCTGTGGGATTGTCACTGAGTATTTCTGCTGTCATGCATGAAGTAAAACTAGAAATATTATTTTGTATCCATAAAGTGCTTTTCACTCAGCATTGTATAAAACATGAATGTTGCACTAAATTAGTTAAAGGTAAACAAGTAGCTGCAGTAAAGCTCAGTGAAGTGTTGAATGCCACATACCTGCGAAAATTTCAGTGTCATTTAGTGCACAACTAAAATAAGAAAGAGAAAGGCCAGTTATTTAAATATCCTCTAAGCTTATTTCCTTTGTTTTCACTGAACCTCTGATCTTCTGATGCACCACGTTCAGCTGACATGTAATGAAAGACATTAAAATTACTTCATACATTCAGGGTATCTATGCCTTAAAGTATTGAGGGTTTCACCCACTTACGCTGTTTTCTCTGGTCAACATGATTTTTCAAGTAGCCAGAATAGATGTACTTAAGGTCTTTACATATGTTTCTTCTGCTCTTTGTGCCCAGCACAGCTGCTGTTTGAGTTACTTATAAAACCTTTTTTATACTTACTATATCTAGATCTGACTACTTCTTGCTTAAAGTTTCTCTCCATTGTTGTTGACAAGAGGAGTATTCTTAGGTTTGGAAATATGACCATAAGATGAAAGGGGAGAACTGGAAGAGAAACTCATTAGAAGCAGTGGAGAAACATACTTGAATCATTGTTCTAAATTAAGAACCATGTAAACCAGTCAGGAACATCTATTGTGAGAATACTGAATCTCCTGTGTGTTAACTGGAAATCAGACTATACACCCAATAATGTATGAGTTAGTTGAATAAAATCCCCACTGAAAACCCTCAGGAGTTTATCTTGTGAAAATATACAATGGTATAAAATATTTAATGGCTGGAAGGGATAAATGTTTCCTGTTTATTTCTGATCATCTAATTTTTTAGTGCTTCCAAGTTATCTCTTCCATCTTTACTTTCTCGTTCTTTGTTTAGCCTGAAGTAAAAGAATCGTTATGATGATATGGTAAAATGAAGGAGAAAACAAATGGTGGTATTGAAATGCCATCTGTGTCTAAGTGCTTTACATTTTCAATACATTCACAATATGAGATTGAGAAGTTTTATTACCCTCATTTCATATACAGGAAGATGAAAGCAAAGAGTCAGAAGCCAAGATCCAGAATGCTACTTAAGATGTTACAATTCTCGGTGATTTTATTGAAAGTAAGTTTAAAACCTTCCATCTGTGATAATCTAATGTATATGATTTACCAGGGAAAACCAAGGTATCTGTAGCAGAGCAAGCAGCTGAACCTTGACTCTTGCATCTTAGCCTGCCCACTTAACAATAAGGACATAGCTGTCTTCTGAGAGTAAGCCAAATGTTTCTTCATGATTACTGTACGGAATCCAAAGATCATTTTAAACTGAAAACCAACCAGAAACCTTTCTAAGAAGATTTCTCTTTTGAAACTATTTCTAAATAAGAAATATCTGTGTATAGGATGCTTCATATTTATGGAAAGTAAATAACTTGTATAAATTAGAGACATAAAAATTTTAGGGCAAGAATTCAGTAAGCAAAGGTCAGGAAGGAGCATTTATGAAGGTTCTGCACCTGCATTTTAATGCAAGGCAAACTGAAATCAGAAAGTTGCTACAGAATTAACATTCCAGCTGAAGTACATTCCTTCAAATTTGTTTGGTTTTATTCTGTTGGATAACAAGTATGCTTTTGTGTCTCTGTGCTGCAATTCAAATGACTGCAGATTAAATGAGGTAGCCATATGTAGCACTTCTTGTGAAGGAAAAATAAACAAATAGACTCTTACCAAGCTGATCTGAAATCAATCCTCTCAATTTAACCAACATTGAAAGATGAATTGATATTCCTGATTTCTCCCTGAAGCATAATTGTGTCCTGTTCAACATCCGTCTGTGTGCTCTACTAGGAAAACTGCAACTAGGTCAGAAGCAAAGTATCCTTTTTCAGATATAATACCTCTACTAAAGTGGCTCTGACTGGGCTCAAATTAATGGCAATTCTTGTTGCAAAACTTGGAATTTAAAATTCCAAGAGATACTTGCAGGTTGTTGTGCTGGACTGATGCTGATCCCCACCTGCATTTGCTGTGTTCTCTATAATATTTAAGTATAAATTTAATTTTCAAACCTCAGGATAGCCAGCAGGTTTACCCATAAGAAAACTCAAGCAATTTGGCTACTCATAGTTGTTGAGGCAGACCTGTGCAGCATACAGCACTCTGAAAAATTTCCTTGTACCAGAAGGAAAGGACAGGTCTGAGGGAAATATATTGATTAACAGTGAGCATTGTATTGCCAGCAACTGGGTAGTTCAGGTGGCAAATCTAGAAGATATTGTCGGAATTGGGACAGACATGGGCAGAACTGGATTCTTAGCCAACGAGCCAAGGGAGACTTCTTCCTGGGAGCTGTCAAGTCAGGTTAAGACACACTGGGGAGATGTTGCAGTTGCCTCAGGTGGGGCTGATGAGGTCTTTGGAACAGATAGCATCTTGCCACTGCAACACGCCAAGCCAAGTTTCCTCATGTACATACGTTAGATGTCCTTCTAGCCAGTTACTGTTGTCACTGGGCAGGCAGCTGGGCTACTAGCTAAGCTGAGTCTTTATGGTACATACTAATAGAAATCTGAATCTGTCACAAAAAGTGTGGAGACTGGGAAAGCAGGAAAATGCCAGAGATGAGATTTCTGCAGGGAACAGAAATATCCTTCATGTCAAGTGCAGTATCTGTGTTGGGCTGCTGAGGGACATAGGAAGGGGAAGGATGAGCTTGCACCTGAGCCAAGCAATACATGGATGGTAATCAAGGTATGCAATCTCGGAAAGCCTGTTTTTAAATTTGTGCATGGTATCTTTCTGGATAGCTAAGCTTTACAGACAGGGAGGTCCAGCAGGCTGTCAGCTTGGCTTAGGGTGATGAAACCTTGACTCTTTCATGTATGTTCTAGCACTTAAGGGTGTGTAGAATATCCATTTTCCTTTCCTGTTTTCACTGGGTAGTGCACAGCTGACATTTGCCTTTGCATTTTCCCTCAACCTAATGCCTTCCACAAAAGCTCACTGGATTTCTTGTCTCATCTACTAATTTAAATTTATAATCACTTGATCCACCTCACTTGACACTCAGCCCAAGATTCTTCAAAGGATCAGAGACCTAGTGACAATCTCCATCAAAAGAGGAATTCTTTTAAATTTTAGTCCATTTGAGACATATTGATTCCCCTCTCTGTTATCACTCATAAGAAAAAAGGGGATAGCAACATCCAAGCCCCAGGGTAATTGAACCAGCATATTTTTCTCAAGGAATGGTTTAAGTCTAAAAGGAGAAGGAAACTTAAAAGAATTTTGAGTGCATTAGATAACTTGAAAACTGAGTACTGAGTTTGTAGATGTAAATTAGTGTATATAAAACACCTGGATTAAAAAAAAAGAATCTGTGAAAAGGTTTAGTCAGTTACTTTTAAATAAGATAAAGTTGATAGGATCTGACTGTAAAGGCCTTTAAAGTTAGCAGCTACAAATGCTTCATATGCTTAGGATTGCATTTATAATTTAAAATTATTTTTTAAAATTATAGGAACAATTGATATGATAAGTTCTGATTCTGTGCAGAACTGATTTTGAAAGTGTTCTCAGTCAATTTCAGGTAGTCCTTTTAAACTAAGGATATGAAAAGTTCTCCATACAGCTGGAAAGCAGAAATGTGTGAGGTAAGTTTCTGAATTTGATTTAGGTTTCTTGGACTTTATTCCCCAGTTATTTCAAAAGTCATTTATATTGATTTAACTACTTTTCACTGAAGTGTTTAGGGTCATTTTGGGTTAGCAGTTATTTCACGGAGATAAGGATAAGGTCTAGTAAGTGAATTACATGTCAATAGTAGTCTATTTGAGCTTTCACTTTGCTGCTATGAGAAACTTTCATTCATGTAACAAAGAGTATATTATAATTGAATATATACCTTCCAGTCTCTCCACTTATCCCTGCTTTTTGCCTATTCTAAGATATGAGCTATATGAGCTAGACTTTCAGCTCACACAGTGAATAATATTGAACTGATACATAGTGAGAAGGAACTATAAATGGAGCTGTGATGAGTTAACCCTGGCTGGATGCCAGATACCCACCACGCTGCTCTCTCACTTCCCTCTTCAGCAGGACTGGAGTGGAGAAAATAAGATTGAAAAAAAACTTGTGGATCAAGATAAACACAAGCACACAAAGAGTGCACAGAGAAGCAAAGGACAACAAAAGATATAGTTTCTGCTTCCCATCACCAGACAATGTTTAGACACTTCCTGCAAAGTAGGACTTCAGTGCAGGTGGCAGTTGCTCTGGAAGACAGACATAATAACGAATGCACTCGGTTCCTCCTCCTTTCTCTTTGCGTTAATTGCTCACCAGATGTCATATGGTGTGGAATATCGCTTTGGTCAAATTGATTCTGCTGCCCTGGCTATGTTTCTTCCTAAGATCTTCCCCACACCCACCCTACTGGTCATTGAGGGTGAAGGGGGAACAAATGTTGGAGAGATGGTCTTGATGCTGTGGAGCACTGCCCAACAGCAGCCAAAATACTGGTGTGCTCCCAGCACCTTTCTAGCTACCAATATGAAGCACAGCACTATGAGGAATGCTGTGGGGAAAATTACCTTCATCCAAGCTATACCAAATAAATACACACAGGAAAACGTCTGACTTTGGAAATGTAAATTGTAAACTATGTCTTCATAAAGGCACTAGACTGATTTTCCCAGTGGCCACCCATGCTGTCCTCTTGGACAATGACCACTTATCCTGCTTCTAAATCAAGAAAAATATTCACTTAATCATGGGGTTGGTTTATGAGAACCAGTAAGTACTGGCCATTTAGCCTAAGGTATTTAGCAAGAAGTAGTGTGGGTTTTTGTATTCAAATGCAGCCTTATTTAAATTGAAGAATATTACTTTATTTACAGGCTACTTAATTGCTTTTGAAATTCATAGACTAAAAAACATTAAAATGTAGGACAAGATTCAGGATTGATTAAAACCTGTTCATAAACACTGTCTATGAATTAAAAATATAATTATACATTTTCAGCCACAAACTTGATATTTTTATTTTAACTACAAGGGAGATAATAAATAACTCTGAAATGTTGTTGACAGTTGTGTGTTTAGTCTATATGGCAACTAACATCCTGCTGTATACAATGCGTTCTGAACTGGGGATTTACTGCTGTGTGTACAGAACTTCCTATGGCAGTTTTGTGCTGACCCGCATGCTAGGGTAGTGCCAGAAACTTTATGAAGTATTTTCCAACTTTTTTTCTTGCAATTAGGCATTACAAAAATTTCTAAATAATGAGTAACTAGTCCAATCAAATAGAAAAAAACAAAACATTAAAACAAATAGAATAAAACAATTTCCCTTTAATGATATAACGTGGCATTTGTGGCAGTGGAGTACATAAAATTGGAAGGGTGGACTACAGAGCTCATGGTTTTTTACTGACTTACACGTACAACTTAGAGGAGGTGACAACCTATTAGTATAGTATTTGTTTATTAGTGTAATATAAGTTAATTTTCCAAGTGCTTCTTGTCAGACATACCTCAGAATTCCTAGATTTTTCAGGATCCCTGAAAATCCTAATTACATAGCAAAGGAGAAAAAACATACACATACAGTCTCCACACTCACTATCCTTGTAAATGCTTGTTACCACAATTATTAACATGTAATATCTCCATATGCTTGAATTTGATTATTTTCAGGATACAAAACTTTTCAGGCTTCATATTGGTCATTTATTGTGCTTTTTTTTGTCCATAAGGAATTCCAAAATTTTCTTGAGATGGCATTTAGAAAACATGACACAAAGAAGCTAAAGTGAGTCATCTTATAAAACACTGTAACAAGCACTGTAAGCTGTCTCTCTGCTCAGAAAGCTATGTCCTTGTTTAAAGTTTTGTGCGTGCAAATATGTCATATAGCAGGTAGGGCTAAGGGTCAAGGCTAGGGTCAGCGAGGGTCAAAGTTAAATCCTACAGATATATAGGATAACAGTAGCATGTTTGTTTCCCTCTTGAAAATTGAGAGGACATTCATATCATTATCAATGAGATTTTTCTCTTTTGGAAAACCTCAGAGCCTGCTTAGCCTGGTTCCTGAGTAAAATTGTACAAATTGAAGACTTGTGTAACTTTTAAGTGGAAGTTTGGCAGAAAGTTGCACCAAAATTGCACTTTGTTTGTGAAGTTTGGTAAAATGAAGTGTAATCAGTGAAAAACATTCTTAGGTAGACAGAAGTTTTTACCATTTGAAAAGTCAATCAAAATTGGTTCAGCTTTTCATTCTAGAGAGAAATGAAATCAAGTCAAATGAGTACAGTCTATGTCTGCTTTCCAGGCAAACGCAAGATTTCTAGGTATTTGCTGTCAAGTACAGAGCTCATGGTGGTGATCATTATGTGAAACACAGATTTTCTCTCTTTACTAAATTGGCAGATGTGTTGGTGAATATGCATCTGATTGTAATTTCATTTGAGCTGTCCAAAAAGAGCTTAAAATCCTGTATACCTCTGCAGTGTAGATCCAAAAATCTACAGAGCATAGGTATGAAGGGCTTTAAGTTATCAAGTAACTGCAGTGCTACAGACTAGAGGAAGTCTGGCTAGAAAGCTGCCCAGAGGAGAAAGACCTGGGAGTGTTGGTTGACAGTAACTGAACATGAGCCAGCAGTGTGCCCAGGTGGCCAAGAAGGCCAATGGCATCTTGGATTGTGTCACGGTGTGACCAGCAGGTCCAGGGAGGTTATTCTCCCTCTGTACTCTGCACTGGTGAGACCGCTCCTTGAATCCTGTGTTCAGTTCTGGGCCCCTCACCACAAGAAGAATGTTGAGGCTCTAGAGTGAGTCCAGAGAAGAGCAACGTAGTTGGTGAGGGTCTGGAGAACAAGTTTTATGAGGAGCGGTTGAGAGAGCTGGTGTTGTTTAGCCCAGGGAAGAGAAGGCTGAGGGGAGACCTTATTGCTCTCTACAAGCACCTGAAAGGAGGTTGTAGAGAGGGGAAGGTACTGGCCTCCTCTCTGAAGAACAAGGGAGACAGGACAAGAGGGAATGACCTCAAGCCACATCAGGGAAGGTTCAGACTGGATATCGGAAAAAACCTTTTCACAGAAAGGGTCACTAGGCACTGGCAGAGGCTGCCCTGGGAGGTGGTTGAGTCCCCATCCCTGGAGTTATTTAAAAGGTGATATGTGATTCTGTGATTCTGTGTAGTACAGTTTTTAACTATAGTGGTTGTGAAAAGAACCCAAAGTTTTAGGGGGCGTTATTCTTAGGTTGTATACGTTTTCCTGGAAACAAACAGGACTTAGCAGTGGAGACCAATGCACATCTCAGGCCATTTTTTTTCATTTTTGCACTCTGATATAAATAGTTATAATAAAAGTTCTTGATTTGTCATGAAGCATGCTTGACTGAATGATCTCTAATGTCTTGTAGTACCTTTGTTTTAAAGCTAGATTTTGGTCCTTATTTGCCACATATCTTATGTATATTTGTTCTGCACCCCTCTGAAATACATTTTACCCTTTTTCCTAATGCTTCCCTGTAAGTACAGTGATTGACATCAAAGTAGAAGTATGGTAATTAAGGAGATCATGTATTACAGAGGTATGCAAAGTTAGAAGGCTGTTTTCAGGACAGTGTACATCTCTCTTCCATTTCAACTCCTTGGAAACACTTTACCTCTTTCCACAGTTAGGTGTGGTCCAATACTATTTCACATGTTCCATATATATCGATAAATATGCTGATCAAACTAATGTGTTCCTGCCTCTGCCTTTCCTTCCACTAAAGTTTTAACATCTCTTGTTAATTACATTGGTGCTGCATGTAAAAGGGAAGGGAACATTTATTAACTTTATGGTGTTGGATAAACATGAGACAAAGTTTACATTAAGATTAAAATTTGGAAATATGAATGTCTTCCAAATTCCTGTGTGATAATAGTTCTGAAGTTTATGTCTGAACCTGATTATCTTTGGAATGAAAAGAGCTCTTACTCACACTGATAAGTGGAATTTTTTCCTCTGGGATTTTGCCTGCATTAGCAAGCACCTACTTTGTCTTTTTCTTCTTTCTCTTAAGCTTAGTCACAGTAATTTTCTTACACGAACTTCAGTTCCCTAATCTGAAAATTTGGTTTAGATTTAATCTATTTCCCTTCATCCAGGACTCCAAGATATATCACAGAAATTACACAATCAGATTAAAAGGCCATTCTGATATATTCCCTAATCCCATCTTTTTAGCAGTCCACATGCATTTGAAAGCATTTTGTTGTAGTTTCATTGTCCTACAGCTCTTGCTAACCTTTAACAAAACACTGATAAACATCTTTCCCATGGATATGCAAACACAAGCAACTCTGTGACTTACTGCCCATGTATTGGTTAATCATCCCAAATTACAGCTCTGGGGTTCAAATCATAGAATCATAGAACAACCAGGTTGGAAGAGACCCGCCAGATCATTGAGTCCAACTCCATATCTTACACATAGACTTCTTGACCTCTTACTGTCAGGTATTGCATAACTAAATAGCAATAGAGTGGAAGATGAATGAGTTCACCAAGGATAGGGCTGTTGTTCCTTAGGATTGTTCAGGAGCATCACCCACTGATTTAAGTTGCTGGAAAAAGGGAAGTTATATTCCTCATGAAAATTAGGTTGTATTAAAAATTTTATAGAATTGATATTGTGTGGGTTTTCTATTGTTCCTCACTGTGCTTTTATTTCAGATTCCATCTCTGTAAACTCTGCTAGGCTTGGTGGTAAAGTCTAGCTGAACAGGTCTTATGATTGACATTTAATTAACAGATCTGTCAATATGGGCTTCAAAGTACATTTCTACATCCTGTTCCCTACATAGAGAGTTTGCTAAATTTAAAGGTGGCATACAAATTAACAGACTCACAAGAACAGTTGATTGTACTGACAGGAATGAGGCCCAAGCAGCAGATTTTAACAGTCTAGCAGCCCAGATTACTTGATTCTTAACTCTGAGATAGGGTTGTTTCAAAATAAATGAGTATAGTGCGGTTCCCTGTAGGGAGAAGGCCAACTCACTGCTGCCAGAAAAAAAGATATGTTCAAGGATTTGGGTTTTCAGGGTATTTCATTTCTGTTTGTTGTTCTCATTCCTACGGTCACACTGTTTTGCTATTTGATATGAAACAAAATGTGCGTGGAGAGACTATAACATTCATTTTCCAGGCAAGCAAAAACACAAACACATCAATTTTTAGACTAAGTTGATGCAATTTTGAATTATAAAAACTGCAGCTGCATTTCTTATATTTTTTTAAGTCAATGTGATCTGTCTTGGAGCTTGTGGGACAAATCCAGCCTGGGAAGAGCAACAGCTAAACTTTTAAGCTGTTCCACAAAATGCATTGTGGCATCTACATGTCATCACTTCCACTTCGAGCTAAGTTTTAACACCTTTTATCAATGTGACAGGACAGGTTGGTGGGGAGAAGGCAGGCATCTTTCTTAAATGAGTTTTCTTCAATGTAAGGCAATTTCTTGAAGTGTCATCTGCCTCATCTGATATTGTTTTTCAAGATTTTCCAGAACTATATTTGTAGTTTACTCATGTGGGTCAGTCCTTAGCCTTTATTTCTATGCTGCCTCCCAGCAGACTTTTGAACAGGAATCTTCATCTCTGTATTGACAACAAATGTCCTGAAATGAGGTACATGCTTTCAGAGGGAAAATAAATACATCTCTGAGTTTGAAATGTTAAAGCCATGTTGTGCCAGTTTTTCATTGCCATTATGTAAAGATGTAGCATCTGGGACATAAGAAAAAATCAGGAGAGATGCTATAATAGAAGATGTCAGAACAACTCAATGTTTTTTCTCTTGGTCTGCCTGGCAAATTTGTATAAAGTAGTGGTTTAAACAGGAAAAACTTCAGGTTGTGGAATTCTTCGAGTGATACACTGTATTTCTCTTGAAAGCTTTTACATGTACAGGCAATTGGAAATGACTTTCTCAAATAGGAGGACAACTTTAATAACTGTCAAGTGCCAGTTAGGTAGACATATAAACACTAGAAATGTCACAGTCCATCAGCTTTTCGTCACTTCTCCAACTCACTTTCTATTGCTTAGTCACCTAGATGTATATAAAGACTCTGCATCAGTTCTGCAATTTATCTGCAACAGAAAAGTGTTGGAACATCTGCTTTGCACCTTTCCTGTTTGCACCGCTCCTGTCTAAAGTTTCAAAATGTATTTTCACTTTAAAACTTAAGAAGACTTTATCCTTGAAGTATGATTCAGGTAAAAAGATTGATGCCTGGATATTCCATATTAGTTCTCTTTCACTGATTCCTGTTCTGAATCCGCTCATTGCACGTCCAAAACTGAAAACTTTCTAGCTGCTGTATGTGCAAGCTCAGTTTGGTACATGAACGTAATGCTAGGGGCTCAATTACTCATCTTTATCAATTTTGTCAATGAAAAAGACTATTTTTAGTGACACTTTAACTTTATAAAACTAGAGGAAAATCAGAGACATACTTGCATTTCAAACATCTAAGCAGAAAGTCAGTCACTCCAGAAACAGGGAACAGGGCCCATACCAAGTCTAGAACCACAGGGACAATTTACTTTTTTGCTTCCTACAAAAGCAAAAACTTAAGAATTATACTTCTAGCATGGGGAAATCATTAGAAGGGTTGCATGAGGAGTTCTACTAGAAGAAAAAAAAAGAGAAAAAAAGAAGTAATAGAAATACAATTGCACTGTTCTAGTCAATAAATAATTTTAGAATGTCCATTTCTTGTTATTTAGCCTTCTGCTACAGCATCCTAATTTGTTTTCACAGCATGTTTTACTCCACCCTCTGACAAGCACTTGTTGGATTTCCTTAGATACCTACATGAGAGGAGAGAAAATAATTAATCCCATGTTTTCTGAAGATTAAAAATACAGCATATTTCTACTATATGTTTATTTATTTTTGCATCAAAAGGAATAGAATAATATTTCAGCTCTTCTCTGAGAGATAGTGATAGTATCCTACTGCTACTTCAGCAGTCTCAACTCCTGTCTCAGTTTTTAGACTCCTGGAAATCTCTTTTGTTTCAATGCCAGCTTCTGACATTTTATTAGAGACAGTGAGATTGTATTTATTCCTCTGCTTCTGAGAGTGAAGAAAAGGAAGAGTTTCATCAGTAGATTAAGGAAATCTAAATTTGATTAATATATGTAATATATATGTAACAATGTATATCTTGAATGTATATAAATCCTGAGGGAACTAGCTTGCTGTGGACTAAGTAGGGGATAATCAAGATGAAAAATAAGTGAGACCCCTGAAAGAAATATACTACTTCTTTTTAAAACATTCCAAGGTCTTTCATTGTTTCAAAGTTGCAGGGAAACCTGAAAATAAGCTATGAATATAATTAGTATCATTCCTGTTAGAGGGCTGTGGATGCTTCATATTCTGTCTCTCTAAATAATATGCAATAGCCTGATCTAGCCAAGAGAAACTATTCTCTCAAAATCCAGTGGTCCAATCCTTAGACTCTAAGATAATCACATTTTAATTTTCATATTCTATTCATAGATCAGCTGTTATGAGGAATAATATAAATTTCGTATAATTGTGCAAAAATGCTTCATCAATTTAAATACTCCTGGCTTTGAGGCAGGAGGAAAAGGGGAAAAAGAAGGGGCATTTTTAACTTATTTGAACTTCATTTTTAAGGAGTCAAATTAAAATGAAGAAAGATGACATATTATCACACAGATTCACAGAATCACAGAATCATTGGGTTGGAAGAGACCCACTGGATCATTGAGTCCAACCATTCCCAACAAACACTAAACCCTGTCCCTCAGGACCTCGTCCACTCGGACCTTAAACACCCCCAGGGAAGGCGAATCAACCACCTCCCTGGGCAGCATATTCCAATGCCTAATGACCCTTTC
>WAAB01017041.1:0-15769 GCA_013389865.1 Piaya cayana | reverse complement strand
TTTAGGTCAGAGATTAGGAGGAAGTTTTTTATGGAAAGGGTCATTAGGCACTGGAATATGCTGCCCAGGGAGGTGGTTGATTCGCCTTCCCTGGAGGTGTTTAAGTTACGGGTGGACGGGGTCCTGAGGGACATGGTTTAGTGTTTTGTGGGAGTGGTTGGACTCAATGATCCAGTGGGTCTCTTCCAACCCGGTGATTCTGTGATTCTATGTATGTATGTACAATTGGTTTGATCCACTTACATCTTACTTACAGTCAATCTTAGGGGAAAAAAAGTGGTTTGACATAAAGGCATCTTTATTGCCTTTGTGTTTTCTAACAAAATATAGTAGACAAAGATTACAATTGATGGTAGAAACATACACAAGCACAGTAAAATCCATGTTTAAATAGCTCTCAGTAAAACTGAATCCTCCAAAGCTAAAGGGCACATCTGTGATGCATCGTCTGTCATCTATACTGCTGTCTCTGACTGCTGAGGAACATATCACACAGGCATAGCAGGCTTGAGAAGGCATGCATTTCAGCCTTAACCTCTGATTGTGCAGACTTTGGAACCTAGCTTCCCCTCAAGTGCTGTATTTCATTGCTGTCTTTTGCATGATAAAGAGACAAATCTGAGACTTCACCACTCCTGACATTAAGAATTAAATCTATTTAACAAGAATTTTTACTCAAATCAGTATTTCTAAACAAAATTGTGTGCTGTATGCCAGTAATGTGTTTTATCTTCCACCAATCCTGTATTTTCAATCTTCTTCACCCCTGAAACACTTATCCAGCTGACTATTTATTATCTCTATTATTTTTCCAACCATGGATCTCAATCTGCCACTGTTCATTTTGGAGCATCTTTACTGAAATCAATATGGTAAATCACTGATTCCTGTTTTAATAAAATTCAAAAAAGGTAAAAATCTGGTCCTGGAGATCCTAAAATACATACTGCTATTAGAGTACTACTATTGAAAATCCTTTAATTTTTTTCTGTATTTCTCAGTAAAAATCTGAGTCTGCATAAGTAACTGCCTGCTATCTTCCTTTGCACTTCAATTTCTTTGTTAGGCATCCCGTGGGTTCACTCATTTTCAGTAACACTGCTAACATAAAATTTCCCATGCTGGGATTTCATTTTCTGTGGTGGTTGTCTTCTTTGCCTTAGAAGGCGGTGGAATAAGGAGAGGAAGAAGGAGGGGGTATTGTAGTTTGGAGGGAATCTGTACTATTTAAATTATATAAAAATAACTTCTGTATGATTTTAAATGCTTGGTTTTAAACAAAGATCAGTTACTTTATCCACCAATACTTCAGAAGATTTTCCTTCTGTGGAGGTTTTTGTTTCTCCTCTCCTGGTATTTTGAAGTCATTAGCTTTAATACTCCTTTGAGAATGAGTAGTGCAGGCTAAAGAGAGAAAAGGAGTTATTGAATGGGGGAGAAAAGACTGCTTTTTGCAGAAGGGTGAGACCACGGCAATTGGTTAGACTAGTGCTAAGAGCTTTTTGATGTAGGAGTAATGTTGGAGGCGTGAGATGCCAATCACAAAGTGAGTGAACTTCAGAAGAATATGAAACAGATAACAGGCAAAAAATGCTTTTCAAGTGGGCAGTACAGAGTGATCTGAATCTCAGTTGAGAATACAAGGGAGAATTTCCCAAATGAGGGATGCTTTTTTGACTGCTTAGTAAAGACCTGAGGCAGCCAGCCCCAGGTGCCTAATGGAAACATTTTCTTTATGTACAGTTATGCCTTTCACAGAGTGTCTTTAACAGAAGTCTGCTGTGCCTTTCAAACCATGAAACAGAAGTTTGTTTTTTATTGATGGTTTTCCTTTACTTTTTATCCTTCCAGTATTGCATGTAACAGGAGGAGTATGTGTCTTAATTTTAAGTAAAAAAAAAAGAAGTCACATTGGCCTGCATTTCTCTATTCAATCGCTGATCAATTCCCTGATCAATATTCTCATCATATAACAGGAAGCAGCACAGTTAAAGGAGTAGCAGCTTAGAGAAGGAAGCCAAATTTGATCAGTGCAGTCAGCCAGTTGAGGGGACTGGATGTTCCTCTACTTTAACAAGATGGGAACATCAGTTATTTAGAGTAAAAAGAGAGAAATATTTTCAAGTGGGAAAACACTCTCTACAAAAGCAAAAAAACACTATGATTGCTGAAGCTGGACTTAAAAGTCTCTCTTTTGTTCCCAAAAGACAGTTAAAAGAAAGACAAGCTGTACTTTATTGCTCTCCATAGCAGGATTTGAAGAGTTAAAGAAACGAGGGTTGGAACAAATCCAGGAAGGGAAATACTTACAAAATTGGGGTATATCACAGTTCTGTCTCCATTCACTACTACAGCATTTCTGTACATAATTTCCTTTTAATTTTATATTCATTGCTAGGTAATGATCAGAATAAATTAAGTACATGTTCTCTAACTGAGTTTATCCATGAGTTATGAGTTGCAGTTATTATCATCAAAAAACAGTTGCCTTTTTATACTATAAATTCAGGGTTGCTGGAAAGGGATGAAAAGTTGATCTGATGAGAGGAAGTACACATTTACCTAGGTTCTTTACTTATTATTTCATCTCATTTACCAGAAACCTCACAGTGGTCTGTAGCCAATAAATACATATTTAATTTTTTCATTTAATCTTACTTAAATATCATTTCTTTTGGGGGCAATATGCTTATGTTAAGGGAGCGATAAATCATTAAAAAAGCAGGCAAAGTATGATATTGAATTGCCTACATTTTTTGTTGAATTCATAAAATGCAGTTATTAAATCAGTGGTTTGGGTTTTTTCTTTATTTCTACAGTACTGACTAAATAGTTCATTGTTTTATTTTATTCTACCTGTAAAATAAACATCACTGTCTTCGATCCCTGTCTACCTCCTGCTTAAACCTGTTGGTCTAGCTGCCTAAATGAATGGTAGTTGCTGTTGTGGGAACACTTGGGACTCTAACAGCAAGTACTCAGCTGCTCGTGACCAGTCTGCAGTGAGTCTGGAATTATTTTTATCCCTTACATGCTTATACATACTGCTCATGCTCAATTTGTGTAGGTTTTTTAATTTTAATGAAGAAGAGTGGTGGAGTATAGATAAAAAAGATTTTACCTTGAGTAGTAAGCAGGATTAATGTAAGAAAACCAAAGTTATAATGCTATTTATCTGAAGAGTCAAAGAGAAGTTCTCCACAACTTGGACTTTTCTGATGAGCAGATCCCATTTCACACACATTCTGTTATCTGCAGATCCTGTTAAGACACATGATAAAGCAGAAACTCAGCACGGTCTTAACACACTGCTAACTATTAGGAAAGTGTGGGTTTGTGTCAGTTCAGAGATGAGTTTTTTCGGCATTCTTCCTTTGTTTATGCCTCTGGTTATTTATTTATTTTACTTTATTTATACCTTCTTTTTATTGGTTGTTTCTGTGGAATGTGATTGTACAAAATATATTGTTAGTGGTGAATATCAAGACATGCGTAAGGGGAAACACACTTGATTTTCTTGGTTTTGCTGTAACTGTATGGACATAAACTATTGACCTTAGAAGGGGAGCTTACTGGAGGTGAAGTTGTCACAGCTGTATCGTATGCAAATATTTCTCATTCCAGATTAAGAGAGAGATTGAATCTTTGAGGGATTCATCACAATTACCCTATATAAAAATGCAGAATATCTGGCTGAAAGTTTTTTATTTTCCTTTGCCTCTTTCTGGTAATATTATACATTGAAAGAACACTAAAATAATTGTACTGTTGAACAAACGTGCAGGTATGTCTATCTGAGAGACATGCAGACATTGGAGTTGAACACAGCATAAAGGAGATTTATTAATTTTTACTTCTGTAGATTTGAGTGGCCTAGTGAATATACCTTTTTATGAATATATGAGTTGGTCTAGGCAACTCAGAAAACATGCAGCTTCCTGTATGGTTATTTTCTTGCACAAGGTCACATTAGCAGATGTTGGTACTTACCAATTTTGTCTTAAATCTTTCCTCCTTCTCTCTTTCCATGTACTAAGATAAGCTTTCTTGCTCATTTTCTGTTCAAATGTGCTCTTCATTTGGCAAAACAGACATTCTCTTCAAATAGGCTTCAGGTAATATGGACATTCAGCCTTTTCCTTAATGTATCCATTGGAACCAAATTAGCTATGCATAAATGCAGCCTAAGTACTTCAAGGGCACACTCATTAGCTGTGTCATTTTGGATTCACTCCTTGGAATAAATACATCCCTGGGGCTGTTTGAAGCATTTAGGTTCACTGATTCTATTTGAAAATATCCATTTGATATATATAAACTATTGCTGTATATACAGAAGAGAAAGAGACAAGAAGTTAGTAATTCACAAAGGTATAATGTAGGTCCTCTTATATTCCACAGTCCTGTATTCCTGTATCCTTTCATATACATAAAATAATATGATAAGAACCTGATCCCTCTTCTCTAATACTCTTAATTTATTCATAGTGATATAACTTACCTGACTGGATTTATCTTATTTCTGATGAAGTGACAGGAAATATTTCTAACAATAATACACCAATGTGAACATTTTAAATTACAAGAGAGTTTGATTTCTCTCAGTGGAGGTAGAGAGTGGTTTTAATATGTGGCAAGAAGTAACATATCTTGGAATAGAAATACTCAAGGGACTGCTGTTATTCAGTCAGTCAGTACTGTAGTCAATACTACAAAAGCTTTAAAGTGATGACGCTCTTATACTACAAAAAACTTAATGATCTTAAACCAAGTTTTGTGTAAAATAGGCAAAATATCTAGTATAAGTTTGGATAACTAGATACAGTGATTTTCAATAAAGAGATATTAGGTAATCCTCAGTTATCCAGGGTTCATGACAGAAGTCTGTTTAATTTATCAGTTGTGTCATTTTAAGTTCCACTTTTTACATTGTTTTTTACAGTACATCAATTTGCACTGCAAACGAGGGAATGGTAGTTGAAATTTTGCTAATGTTGGTATGCATCACAGTAATACTGTAATCAAGTAAAAACTCTCTTGGTGTCAGTGCCACCTAGCTAAAGCTCTTATTTCAGTGGGACTGCTCAAAAAAACCATGATGTGCACCATGAGGTGCATTAGTGGTGGCATCTCACCCAAAGGAGATGACAAAATACTTTTCCTGTGGCAATTCAAATGCAGTAGTTATCCACTACATAGCCTGGTGAGAGCAGCCTGTCTCCCATTTCTCTTGCCATGTGGTCTTTCAGGCTCAGGTTTGTAGGTAAGGGGTTTGCTCACAAGTCCCACACTGACACTATATCCCCACTTCCTGAGGGACATGGGTTAGTGTTTGATAGGACTCGATGATCCAATGGGTCTCTTCCAACCTGGTGATTCTATGATTCTATGATTCTATGATTTGTAACAGCTCTATAAAGGAATATCAGAACAAGAGTGAGTCTCTAGAGCTTCCACAGCTGAGAGAGATGATTTTGACCTCCCTTTTCATCTAAGTGAAAAGGGATCTACTAAACTTATACAGGAAGATTCACCCAGTAGTCCACAATGACTGATCCACCAGAAATGAAGTTGAGTTGTATATTGGAAACTGTTATGTGTAAGTGGGGAGTCTAGCAATTGCAAATTCATAATGTTTTCATAATGTTAGACTATAAATTATGTTTCAGTGCTCATTAAGGTATGAGAGCATGCATTTCATTACAGAAACACAAGGATTTAATACAGGTAAAAGTAATTATGACCCTCAAGGGCATAATAAACTGTAAGCAATGTTGCATTCCTTCATAACAGTAAACTAATATATCCTGTTTCAAGCTTTACCATAATAAATGGGCCCCAGTGCCAGACAATGCTACAAATAAATGAGACATAGAAACAGGGTGCTTACAGATTGGCACTTCATCCTTCTGTTGCTCAGCTTATACTTGGTTTTTATTTAAGGCTGTTGCTTTATTAGAAGTTTTTCTGAGAAGAATTTTACTGCTATTCCAATTTTATACAAGTCACATGAGGTATTAATAATGTGACCAAAGCAATGACCTGTTCCCACTCCACCCCACAAAACAGAGGGGGGCTCTTCTTCCTTATAGTGAAATGCCAGTGTTATAAAACAGATTATACAGTCAGATTACAAATACATATCGAAGCAGTATTTTGGACCTTTGTTCCTGTTGTACCATATATAAGTGTTAGAAGCATCTTTTAAGAACAAATAAGTCTTTCCACTTCCAATAAAGTGCTCACCACATTCCTCTCATGTTCTCTATGGTATAATTACACATCTACACTGCCCACTTCATGTGGAGAGCTATCCAATTCAGTCTGAAAACTTTCATAGTTGTATCACCATAGTGCTCCATGGTACTTCTCAAAAAGGCTAATTATTGTGTCAAGCACATTACTAGTGGAGTGGTGCTAATTACATTTTTTCTCATTTGTACAACTAATGAAGTTAATTAGATTGAACTTCAGCACATTGTTTTTCACCTTTTCTTAGCTTGAAGATTACTGCTGTTTTGTCAGTTCTAGTGCAGAGGCTTACCTGTTTTTTTTCCAAATACATTAGTTGTGTCATTTAAACATGTTAGCCCTCTGAGAGCTCTTGAGGGTGCCATGGACTAAAGGAGCAACATATCCTCACTATAGTCCCTAAAAAGATCATGGAGCAAGCCCTTTTGTAACATGTCTTTGGGCACATGAAGAAGAAGGACGTCATGGGGAACTGTTAGTATTGCTTGGCAAAGGGCAAACCATCCTGCTTGGACCAGAGGGCAGGAAAAACAACAGACTGGAGGGGCTCAAGCAGGGCCACTAGGACAGCTTAGTTGGAGAACACACTGCGACAACAAAGTTGGCAGAAAAGTGTAATGCCTCTGACAAAGAAATCCTATGCAGATGCAAAATAACATTTTTTTGATAGTTTACAAAACTTACAGTAAGTTTAGGGGTTGTAGGCTTTGTGGTTTACATACTTTAATGTCCATTTAGCATCTGTTTTCAGCTTTTGTGAATTATTCTTCCAATATCATAGGATACTTCTTTCATCATAATATTTTCAGTAATGTCAACAAAAACTCTGAAAGTCAAGCCCTCTACAATGTATTAAGGACTACTCTGCAGGGAGAACATCACTTCTACTGTATTTCAACTATGAAATATGATACTTGCAAGCAATTCTTGAATCTATTGTAATATAAGAAGCTGAGTGATTTATCACCTTGGGCATGGCAATAGTTCCAGGAATAAAATGACTGTGATGACTTACTGCTATTAGGAAATGAACATTCTCTCCCACAGAATAGGAAAAGGTTACCTTCCTGAGTGAAGAGTATGTGTCTACATCAGCTGCTGACAGATAATCTTTTAGCACAGAAGATTAAGTGGGTTAACCACAGCTAATGTGCCCTCACTTTTACCTTTGATGTTTTGCCAGTTTTAATGGTTCTGCATGGATAGAGTTCTGCATGGGTAAACAGAATTTTCTAAGGCTTGTAACCTTAGAAGTTACTTTCCTTTTAAGATTTTCACCATTTATTCCTGGTAACTTGAAGAGAAAGGAAATATTGTTTGAATAAGTAAATAAAATGTCATGAAGTGTACAGAATAGAATTATGCCACATTGCACATACGCTTTTCTGAGGCAAGTCTACATGTCCTCATTTTTACACACTAGATACCTGAGGAGGTTGTGTTACCTTTTGCCGCATGCTTCCATTCATGTTTTGAGCAAGATACACAGACTAGTCCAGATTCTACCCTCCCATCATTCTGGGTGGGATTTTTTTCAGTTTTGTTTCTTTTTGTTGTTTTCGTGTTCTTGGTTTTAAGGCTTTATAGGGTCTGTTGGATTTGTTGGTTTGGGTTGGGGGTTCATTTTCAGTGGCACAACCCTTCATTCCCATTTAGAATAATATTGAGGCCATTTAATTTATAACATGTCAGAATGAGAGTCACATATGCAATTCTGCTTTTAGCATACACTAATAAGGGATTTACCTACAGTAAGAAATAATTCCTTCCTAGCAGACTATTTGTAGAGCTGACTTAGAAGTTAATGATCACTATTTACTTTGTTAATAACTTGTGTACATAGTTCTATAGGCACTGAGTAGACCATAGAAGCACTAAAGATTGCACTGTGAATCACATTGTTCTCAAGTTACTTCTTTGTGTATGTTGGATCTTTTCTTTCTAGCTTAAATGTATTGCAGTACAGTAATTTTTAATGTATATGTTTTCTTCAGTTTGTTTATCACCAGACTAATTCTAATTGAAAGCTGTACTTCGGGTTCCTAAAATCCACGATGCTGGTCTCTAGGCAAAATAAAGACAACAGATCAAAATCTAATATTTATGCTTTATTTAGAAACTAGTTCTGCCACCTTTATTCAGTGTGAGTAGTAACAAAGAGAAAAAATAGATTAATGGAGTTTCTTGAAAAGACATTGTGATACCTATCCAAGGGAAATGGGTTTTGATCATAAATTAGAACTGTCTGATTGTAAAAACGGTTACCAAAGCCATCACTTGATTACTAGTTCCCCTTATGTTCTTCACATCTACTCTGTCCCCAGGCCCCGCCACTGTCTTATCTTTGTTTGCTGAACAGAAATAATTTTGTTTTCTAGAACTGACCTGTAGAAAAATGTCACAACAAAACTGAGATGATCACTGACTCAACAACCTGAGTCACAACAGAAAGCCATTGCCCTGACAAATCTGTTGCAGAACCCCCTGCGGATTCGACATATTGAATCAGCTCTCCCTGATGAGGTTGTTTGTTTAAACGTTAAGCATCTCTCTGTTCTTCTACTTTCCTCTTTTTCTGAGGCAGTATTATTAAAACCGAATGGGATATGTGCATCAAGCATACACAGCATCTTTTGTTCACTTCAGGAACTTGGAAGTTGCCACTAGACCAACAGGAACATCAGTATGAATCAACATAATGTTACACAACGATTACAGTTAGCTTCTCTGCACTTATTGCCTATGGTTTATTGCTTTATTATTTGCCTGTTTGACATGGAAGATTTGCAACTATTCATCAGAAGAGAACTGTCAAATCATTTGATTAAAAAAAAAATCTATTAAAAAAAATCATAAAAGATCTGTCCAGAAAAGATAGAAAAAGTGAAGAAAATAATTCTTACGTTGTTGTTCTATCACTACTGCTTTACATTATTATGTCTTCAAAGTTGGAGAAACATTATTAAAAATATATCATCTTATTGGGGTATTATATGTCATCTGTATTCAAAGACCACAGTTCCTACATGTTTTTCCTTTTTCTAAAGTGAACTGACTCAGCAGGTTCAGTATGATGACTTAGATGTTAATGGACTTTTTCAGAAAATACAGAAAGTAAGCTTGGCTATGGAAATCTTTAAAAGATTAAACTTTTGTAGTTCTGAAGATAAAAGAAGTTTCCAGAAAAAAAATTACACATATACAGAGAAAAGTTTTTGATGAGGGTTTCCATTTCAGAGAACAGCAGAGCAAGCTGCAGGACAAAAATAAATCCTTCTTGAAACTGAGGTGAATCTAATCTTTAAAGCTTCTCACAAAATAATGAAAAGGAACTAATCTAGAATACTGTATCTTTTAGATTCTGTTTATTCTTTCCTGGAAAGCCTCATTTCAAAGCCCTTTTGTTTTGTAGGAAAGTCTTTCACCCCTTATTCAAATTGTACACCTCTTTATCAATAACTAAACAACTTCTAGACAAAAACCTATAAGGTACAATTCCCAAAGCATACTACTAATTTTTTTCCATAT
Organism: Piaya cayana; assembly: GCA_013389865.1. Lineage (NCBI taxonomy): Eukaryota > Metazoa > Chordata > Aves > Cuculiformes > Coccyzidae > Piaya > Piaya cayana. The sequence continues at coordinate 5,989 of WAAB01017041.1, read as the reverse complement.
CTGTTGGACTTCTTGCATGTTAAATAATTCCTGTACTTATTAAGATATAATTTCTTATAAGTTTTTATTTTAAATTCAACAATCCCTTCAATAACATCTTATTTCAGGACTTCATTTGATTTTGACCAGAAACTGTTGGTTAAAACAAAAATCTGGTCATGTCTATGCAGGACCGTCTCTGCATCCCTAAAGTCTCTGTGATGAGACTTGATAGATCTGTTCTGATGTCAGGAGATGTCAACCTTAGCCATAACGTTCAGTCAGATACATAGGCCAAGAAACATAAGGAGTGCTTTTCAATTATGGATTATAGAGGTAAATACGTTTGTTACTGGAACATCTTTACTTTGTCTCCCAGTCACATTAAACTTGCTTTCAGACTCTAGATGATAATAATTTGTTGCTTCCTTATAATTCAAGGGGTGGAGGAAGGTGTTCATCTCAAAACTTGCAATTTTAGGGAAAATTAAGTTTTACTGGCTTTTCCATCAAAATTATGCAGTTTTAGTTACATTTTGCCATCTGTGATTGGATTAATTTTCTCCAAACTAATGAAGTATAATTTGTAACTAAATTGTTTACTTCTCTGAAAGGATCCCTCCAGCCACATAGCTGTCAAATCTCCTTCAGATGGCTGCACTGTTAATCGGGGATGTCAAAGTCTAGCCTCTTCAAATTAGATTGGCTTTCCAGGCTTGTCACTTGGCTTGGCTCTTTCATAAAGACTCGGGAAGGCAAGAAAGGATTTCTGTTGCTGTTTTTCCTCAAAGCCATAGCAAAATAGAGGTGTTTACTACTGTAGATCTTCTGTCTATCATTCAATGATATATAAACAGTCTTAATGATCAGATCTCCCTGCGCAACATGTTCCTGTTACACATTCATCATGTTGGAGTATGACAGTGGTAAAAGCAAAAAATGATTGCTTTATGATTATGAAACAGATCAAATGCAAAAATTGCACAGCACACTTTGCACAATAATGTCAACATGATATACATCCCTGGGATGGATTACCCCTGGACAGGTTCAAATTACCCTTTTCTTTAGCCAACTCTTACTGATGTTTCTCATTTTAGTGGCTTCTGATTCATAGAATCATAGAATCACCAGGTTGGAAGAGACCCATCAGATCATCGAGTCCAACCATTCCCATCAAATCCAACCATTCCCATCAAAATAGTTATCTCAGCATAAAGCAAAACTTAGCAGATCAGATGAAAATATGATATTGCAGAAGTGTTTTTCCCTATAATTTTCCTAAATAACTTATCAGTTCCACGCTACATAGAAGAATTATAGCCAAGAAAATCTGCTGTGTGGGCACTTCTGAAGATTGATGGGTTTGACTCACAGCAATGCGTTTGCACAACTAATTAGTTATTAATCGTTTGCATGTGTATCCTGAAGCCCAAAAAATCTGTTTTTAATTGGGGTTTTCTTCATATTTCATATCTTCATTCCTCTCAGAAAATATTCTTCTCATGGGCTCTGATACACTGTGTGGATATTTTGAGTTTTGGGCTTGCAGAAGACAGGAGGCTGGGTTTTTTTACGTAACAACAGCAGCCACTAATCGTGTTCTGAACACAAATATGCTCCTGATAGTAAAGCTGAGCTGGTTTATACACTTATAATACCATTTACCTAAACAGTTGAGCTGAGCTAATAGTTGCATTTTGTGGGAATGCAAATGCATGCAGACTGCATAGTTCAAGGTGGTAAAACAAACATTATGATCACATTAGTTATACTAGTTTCTTATTTCTTATTTTTCTCATACTTCCAGACTTTAAGAAGAAAATGCTTTACTGCAAGCTCTGTTATTTGTATCCCAATTTGTGACAGTATGTACAAACTCCAGAGCAATATTGCAGAATCTTCTGGATCTCAGTCAATAAACAAGTTCGTAAAATGACGTCCAATATTTGTAATGTTTCCTAAGGCCCAGAAGCAGTTTGGAATGATATACTTTTTCCAGTTCCGGTAGATTTGGATTGTTTACACTTGGCTATCTTACTTACAGAGAAGAGTGTCTGGGAAGACATCAAACCAGTAAGGAAAAAACAGTGCAGCAATAATTAAGATGCCAATATTTGAAATTTTGGCCTTGTATATGTTTAAAATCTAAGGGGTGCTGCCAACCAAAAGTCAGAAAAGGGGCAAGAAAGTGGTGTTTAAAAAAACGCATAGAATTTACTAGTATATTCTCTCCCTTCTTTTTTACTAAATTGAAATGACATTTGTTCTCCCCTATAAAAATTCCATAGTAAATAAACAATTACTTTATTTAACAACTTTGTCTTTCTATTAGTTTCATAATTTCCCACAAATTTGGTATTCTCACCTCTACCCTTCAAACCTATATATATATATTTCCAGTGCATGTTTTTCTTCACATACATATAGTTTTATTTTTATTTTAGCATAGTTAGTGTCTAGATACTGAAGTCATGTTACTGATTTCTCCCACTCTGATTAGATTATTTTATCAATATCTAAAATGAAATGAAGACCAATTCTTAAAATCAACAAACTTTTTCCAAGCATGTGAGCAATGAAGCTTACAATGCATTTATGTTTGTTCAAGCTAAAATGGCTTGAGAGCTCAGAATTCTGCAGAAAGACAACAAAAAGCTCTACAATTCTGCTACAGTGAAAATTTGGGTTGTATTTGAACAAGCATTAATGAAAAATATTCCACTACCATTCACTTTGTTCTTTGTCCTGTGGCAGTTATACCACATTCCTTTGCAATTCCAAATCTAGAATTCATGTTCCATCAAAGCCAACCCATCTCTCGTGATGAGTATACCACTAAAGTGCTTGAAGCTGCCCTGCCGTATGTGAGTCACAGCTCTACTAGCTCTGCTAGTGTCAGGATATCCTAAGAATCAGACTTGTGTTGGTGTGCATACAATAACTTCTTCAACAGCAAATAGTTATTCTTAACTGGGATCAGATAAAGGCATTGTGTGCATTGGTGACTTGTTTTTTTTCCCTGCTTTTCACCTCCTATTTGGGTCTAGTGTCAAAGCAATGGAGTAAGTTACTTCTCTTGTCCTCCTTTAACTCACCATGCCACAGCTTATTTTCTTCTTGTGCACAAAGATTGCTGCTGTTAAGATACAAGTCTCTACCTTTCCCCATTTCTCAGTTCATTCTGTCTCCAGCCATCTTCATCTGCCAAAAGGACTTCAGACAGGTATTCCTTCTGTCTGCTGCCATGTCCAAACCTTAAACAGCATTTGTTAACACAGTTAAGTAACATTTGTAAGATGGGGTGGTCAAAAGGTATTTAGCAAGAGCGGTGATATTAGCCTGAGCAGCTGAGATTTACGAAGACCTCAATTCAGCACTGTTTTGCTAGACTGAGATCACATCCAGGGACCAGCTGATGGGTAGACCAATTTTCACAAGGAAGCATTTACTGCAAATGAAGGAATGAGTGTGCTGGCAATTAGAGGCTTTGGGAGAATGTAGAAGCTCAGTCCCTGGAATTGGATTTAGATGTGACTGTTCTGTTTTCTGTGATTGATTAGGTTTGTGCAATGCTTCAGCTTTTCATTAATGTCACTAGCTAAATTCATGGGCTCTGCCACTTCAGTAGAAGGAAGACCACTGAAATCTTCCATTCTCCTTTCCTTATTTCCCTGGCATTCAAGATTCAGCAATCGAAGTGCACATCAACCAGCTGGACTGAAACTTTTTCTGTCTCAATAAGCAGACCCTGAAAATGCCTTGCTTGTGTGGATCATTTGTATTGCTATTTATCTTAGAAAACAGAAGAAAAATCCATCACTCATATTGGTCATAGCATTCTGTAGGATACGATTTCTCAGGCTGCTTCAGAGAGGTATCCCTATCATATGTTTATACTATAATCATTCATTGTTGCCTTGATGCATGTGCCTTTTTCACGTACATATAAATGCTCTTTAGGTAGACTGAAAGTGAGCTTAGGTCAAGGGTGATCTTCAGTTATGGAAGAGACTATGAGTCATTCATTTCCCCATAAGCCAAAGGATTATCATGCTTACTGGACCACTGAAGGCCTTTCAGAATTTACTGCCAGAGTTTCCCTTGGGTTTTATGAAAACTTTAATCATGACAGTATCTAAAAAAAAAAACCCCAAAAACCCCAACCAACTGGAAAAAAAAATCAGTAACAAAAACAACAGCAGCAGTTGACTTATTTTTTTCATAAAGTTTCAGGGAATCAGCTGGCTAGCATGGAACTCTGGCTATTTTTTAGTCTAATCCATGCTTTTCTGGCTTACTGTTAGTATGTGTCTGTATAAACAAATATTTCTCTCATCTATGGCGTGTGAGTGTAAATAATACATAGTCATCTGTCTTTTCTGACACAACATGAAATCATCTTCTAAGGATTTTTTTCCTTCAGTATCGCTGTTAAGAAAGATACAGATTATTTAAGCACTACATGATGCTTGGTTGAGTGAAACTGAACAAAAGGAAGCAGCATGTTATAAGCAGCAGAAAGGGCAGGTAAAGAAGCGACACACCCTCTTATTCTTTCTCCTGTTTCTCTCTATAGCAGCAGCAGCACTGGTTTTGTGATATTTCTCTGGCTGCTAATGAAAGCTGTTAACTGTCTTATGAGGCACCTTATTCTTTGTTGACAATGTTGATGGAAGTAGCAGATTTGAACACAGAAGCATACATTTTCACCTTTCTGGTGTGCATGGGCTCTGCCTGCCAACAATCTGGGGAAAAAAAATATCTCCAATTCAAATTACTAGCTGAATGTTTTATATTATTTATACATATGCCGACACAGGCACATAAGCTTAACAGACCTCCTTTTTCACTCCTTAGTATAACAAATAAACAGATGATTCAGTATGCCCTTGTATAAACATTATAATTTATGTAAGAATAGCTTAAAAATGTTTTAAAAGAGAGAGGACCAGAAATGCCTGTCATGAAGTGATTTCTCTTTGCTCTAGCATCTGTGGTTGATATTTTGTTTAGATGATTTCCAAAGAATTTTAGTGAATTATCTCAAGGAAACAACACAAAACTTTAACTTATGTCAGGTAATGAGGTCTGCAATTGCAGTTGGCTTCCCTGGGCGATTTAGCATAGCAACATTATGTTTTCTCTTGGCCTTAGTAATCCTCAGGCGTAATTCACAAACTTCAACTTGAGCACTCATAATATCTGCTATTTAGCTGATAAATTAAAAATGACAGAAGATGAGAAATGGAGAATGAGATGGTTGTTCTGAGTTTAGGACTGAAGGACAGTAGCTTGGATGATTCATTTTCAAGGACCAAAAGCAGAAACAGTGTTCCTTTAGATGATGAAAGCTGAGTGCTTTCCCCAAAGGGATCTACAACCCAGTGTGAATTGAAGGGATGTGGCATCCCAGGCTTGACTTGCACTGAACCATGAGGGTCAATGTTGAGCATCTGGGGAAGAGTCTTCCGCCAGCAGGAGTGTGGCAGGCAGCCAGCAGAGGTGGAGGAGTGTAGGTCAAAGCACTCCTTGGGTCATAACGATGCACAGTGCATGCATGCACACTAAGCTGCTAGTCACACCATGTACTGATGTTGCACTGTGCCAAAACAGAGATTAACTATGTTCAGCAGTAGAACAACAAACAGTACCTTTGCTTCTTTTTTGGCAATCCATGTTTTCTACAAAAAATACAAATAGAGGAAATATGAATAGCTGTTGTTAATACCATTAGCCCAGTTTGTTACAGTGTTTTAAGTCTCCAAGGAATTTTACTTGTTCTTTCCTTATGTTCATCAGTACAATCTGTCATACTGACTACAGATGCAGTTGCTTCTACTGCAAGTAGTAGTAGTAGTAGTAGTAGTTTGGGATGCTTGTTTGCCCTTCCTTCTCTTCACACCTATTAGAAATCAAATGTTTCTGTGCTTCCACCATAAGGAAGCTCCTAAGAAAATAATAGAAGTCAATATTTTCCTGAACAGAGTGCTGTATTCAGCAAGCAGAC
>WAAB01017038.1:0-16225 GCA_013389865.1 Piaya cayana | reverse complement strand
TTGAGTCTCTGGAGCGTGTCCAGAGAAGAGTGACGAAGCTGGTGAAGGGTCTGGAGAACAAGTCTTACAAGGAGCAACTAAGACAGCTGGGGTTGTTCAGCCTGGAGAAGAGGAGGCTGAGGGGAGATGTTATTGCTCTCTACAACTACCTGAAAGGAGGTTGTGGAGAGGAGGGTGCTGGCCTCTTCTCCCAGATGACAGGGGACAGGACGAGGGGGAATGGCCTCAAGCTCCACCAGGGGAGGTTCAGGCTCAACATAAGGAAAAAATTCTTCACTGAAAGGGTCGTTAGGCACTGGAATGGTCTGCCCAGGGAGGTGGTTGACTCACTGTCCCTGGAGGTGTTTAAGGTGCGGGTGGATGAGGTACTGAGGGGCATGGTTTAGAGATTGGTGGGAATGGTTGGACTCAATGATCCGGTGGGTCTCTTCCAACCTGGTGATTCTATGAGATCCTTACACTGCCTTTCTTACCATGGTGTCTGAGCTTCTTTCAGTAGTGTTCATGCAATGTGAATAACTTTTTTTTTCCACGTGTGGTTTCCTCTCTAAACCACAAAGTTCCTCCCTTTCCCTCATGTAAAAATATCTCATGACGGTTCTCAGAGAGCCAGTTCATGACAGTGTGTGTGTATACATATGTTTTTACATACACATGCTCTATAAATAAATGTGTATTTTTATTAAGTTGATCAAAGAATCTTGTTCAAGTTAGTAAAGTAAAGGCATTGTTTTGATTTTAAAATCAGATCTGAATCATAAAATAAATATGCAAGGTTGTTTCTTTTCTTTTTGCAAACTCTTAAAAAAGGCATCCCCTTCTTTCCAGACATTCTATCTTACTGCATCAAGTTTCCCAAGAGAAGTTGTACCCTAGAATAGTATTTAAAATGTATCATCTTGAGTGTTTACTTTTAATTCTGACAAAGATGAGAGACAGACACTGATCTTGGGGAAATTAAAATTTCTCTGTAGTAAGAAATAATTAATCTAGTATTTAAAAAAACCCAGAAGCACTTTCTACAGTAATATTGCAGCTGAAAAATGCTGATTATAAGGGAATGCATTTCTTTGTATTCATGCTGATGGTCTTCTAAATTGACAGCCACAAAACTCAAGCCCAGCCAACCTGCAACACATACAAGCACTTGTACTTCCTGAAATATTTTATAAACTACTTTATTATCATTTAATTAACCCATCCTTTTATGTGAGGTAAGTGGATTTGCTTCCTGAATTATAGAATCACACAGGTTGGAGGGGATTTTGGGAGGACAGCAGTTCAATCTCCTGCTCAAAGCAGGGTCCGTGCTGAATTCAGACCACACTGAATGCCTAGGTCTTTCTTTCTCAGGTAGTCAGGTCTTTATTTAGGTATTTGAGACATCCAGGAAAGAAAATTCCACAGCTTCTTGTGGCAACCTGTTGCATTGCATCACTGTCCTCACTAGATGGTTGCAATAGCCATTGTTTCAGTTCATGACTGTTGTCTTTCTCCACTACGCACCTCAATAAAGAACCTGGCTTTGCTTCTTGTAGGTAAAGATCTAGTCTTGTATCTACTGTAATACCAGTATTAAGGCTCTCCTACCTTTACTTCTTTCCACACTAGAAAAGGCCAGTTCCCCTTAGCCTCTCCTTGAAGGACATCTGTTCCAGACCCTGACTGTCTTGGCTTTCTACTGTTTCAAGTATATCAATATCTTTCTTGTACTGGGGTGCCCAAAACTGGATGCCCCGTTCCAGATGCAGACTAACAAATGACGAGTAAAGAGGGATAATTATTTCCTTTGACCTAGCCAGGCTTTTCTGTACACAGCCCAGGATGCTGTGGTTAGCCTTCACTGCTGGCTATTTCCCCACTATCCACCAGGTATGGGAACATTTTACAGAGAAGGCCTTGAAACAGAGAACCAAAAAATTAAACAAAGGCCAGTTGGGATGAATTGCAGCAGCTAGTTCAGTGGGAGCCAGTATCAGCTGAAAGAAAAACAATTAAAGAGAACTATTAACATAGTTAATTTTAGTATAACTTGGTTACTTAGCATGTGCTAAATGCCAATAATATGTTAGTAATAGCTTTATGGACAGCTACCTTTAACCAATAATACACCCTCGTGGGTGTAGATACCCTCGTGGGCACCTAGTTATGTAACCAAAAAGGGTTTATAAAGAAACAGCTAAGCTCAATAAAGGGAAGACTTACTGATCATTTTGATCTCTGCATCTGATTCTGTGGTCTCCTGTCAACAACCAGGAACTCCAGATCTTACTCAGTGGTGCTGAGTAGCCTATCAGTCCCAGTCTGTACAATGGCAAAAGGTTAGTCCAGCCAAAGAGCAGGGCTTTGCATTAGCCTGCGTTGAATTTCATGTAGTTCCTGTCAGTCCATTCTCTACCTCGTCTACAGGCAGCCCTGCACTTGAACACTGAATATATTTGTGGGTAAGCATTGCAGCTATTCATTACTGGTTTATGCTGTCATTAATTTTTGAGGAAAAATATCACATCCAATGGAAATTTTAGAGGAAATGTCAGTGTGATTATGAGATGGAAGTTTTAGGATTACTGGAATCTGAAACTTCAGTTAAAAAGGGTGTAATTATATTCTTACTAGCTATTGTGATTGAGGCCTTCATTTTAGACTTAATTTCAGGGAGAACTAGTAGCTTCATAGTGTCTCCTATTATGCTGGAGTACTACTCCAACCCTGGATGGCTGGAAAGAGGATGGGGCACTGGCTTTACTCTGACTTGGTAAAAAGAGTGCCACCTACTGAGCCTATGTCCCAGTTTTGCCAATGTAAGTAGGCAAAGTATAGTCTTTCTTCTGACTCAGTGCAATCCAGTTTATTAATCATAGAATCATAGAATAACCAGGTTGGAAGAGACCCATCGGATCATCAAGTCCAACCATTCCTATCAAACACTAAATCATGCCCCTTAGCACTTCGTCCACCTGTGCCTTAAACACCTCCAGGGAAGGGGATTCAAACACCTCCCTGGGTAGCCTGTTCCAGTGCCCAATGACCCTTTCTGATTATATGAGTCAATGTTGTTACAGCACAAGACGTGTCTGTGCAAGCCAGAGAAACATAAGATTTTATACGGTGATAATTAGGAAATCTTCCAATCTCCTTCTCCAATGCAGTAGTAAAATAATGACATAACAGGGAATATATGTATATTACATTTTATTACTGTAAAACTGACGGAATTGCAGCATACATACAGTCTCAGTATATGCTGAGAAAAGGGCTAAAAAAAAGTACTACAAAATGTGCTAGTGCAAGGGAGAAAAGTATAATGGTTTGTTCTGCAGGAGATGTAAGGACTGCATAGCATGAGGAATGGAGAAGCACATGAAGGGGGCATAATGGCAAAATGTTTACAAAACTCTTCATAAAACTATTACTTTTTTATCAACAGTAGCTAGTATACAGCTCTAGAAACACTACTCATGCTATGGTGTCTTTGAAGTGTGCTGCTTCTGTTTCAGATCTATAAACTGGCTGGTGTACCTACAGGCTTGACTCTTTCTGATTTTGTCCTATTTTGTATGTTTAGGAGGAAGTACCTTCCTTTCCTATAGATTTTGCATCTTAGGGTGTTTCAGCTTTGTCCTTGTGGTTACTATGTTGCCTTAGGAATCCTTCTTTACTGAGCCAACTTATCCTGTGCATTATTTAGGAGGCAACTATCAAATAACAACAATATTAAAATGTCTCCCAGATGAGGGTAGGAAGCATAGTCCCTGCTCTGCACTGTTAGCTTCTGTAGCCAGGTGATGACATGTCTGCCGTTGTCTGTGCGTTTATGTGATTTTATATTGTGAAACATTAGATGCTGCTCATCATCTTGCTTCCCAAACTCCAAACAGGTGAAGTAAAACATGCATTTCTTCTGGCTACACTTTGCTGTTATAACATGATTTACAGTCATAGAAGAATGGGTTGTTGGTCTAGATTTTTTTTTCCAATGGAAGTTGATATAAGCAATTTCAACGTTATCAATATCTGATGTGCTTCAAGGGAGGCACTGATTGCCTAACATTTATAACAGAGAAGGAAATAACTCCAGTTTATGGAATTTGTCTTTTCAGTTTTTATTAGGGCAAATTAAACTAATGGTTTGTATGTTTTTTGCTTTGGTTTTAGTCATATGTTTAAAGTTTGCTTTACATATTAGCTAATTTCTGAACAGCTATAAATAGTTTTTCTGTATTAACTTAAATAATTATTGACCTATTGCTCCTGTCTGTTCAGGAGTTTAAAAGAGCAAATATATTAATGCTAGTATAGTAGTTGAGTTTTCCTTTAATGTCCTAGTGTCACATCAAATGATACTTCTGTTTATGAAGGAAAAAAAACCCACTTTACCAGTAGTACCTGAGTAACTATTTTTCTCTTCCCCTCCATGTGTGTCTCTGTTATTCTTTGCACTGTGACAGGAAAAGACTGGGTGTGGTAATGACTACTGACTTGGGAGTCATCAGAGGAGCCTGGTTTTGCATGAGATACATTCTGTAGTCACAAGGTAAGTAACTTCTCTGGGTTCCTGTTTCCATGCATCCTGAGCTTCCCTAGTAAAAACTTCTGCACGGGAGCCAGGAACTGTTGTGAAAGAAATGCAAACTAGTGTAAGCATTGCGAACATTACTCCTATATTTCACTCTATAAAGCAATACATGATAGAAGAAGGGCTTCTGGCCTGAACAGAAGCCATACTTCTGCACGCACAGAATGATCTAAGCCCGGACGAGGGGGAAAAGATGTCCGGCATTTTCGTGTGCTTGGCACGTTCCAGTGGATGAGAGAGCGCCTCATCTGTGAATGCCGTCTAAATGTTGTTTTATGCTCTGAAAGTTTCGTTGCTGCCGAAGCCGAGGCAGGGAGCTGGGCTGCAGTGACGAAGCAGCTTCTCGGTTTCCTGCCCTCAGAGGAGGAGACAGCCTGCGTTTTGTATGCTCAGACCAAGGCAACGCGGGAAGCCATGTTCCAGCAGAACAGCCTCAACAGTTCGTGTTCTTTGGGAAATTAAATTCCAGTTTTCCCAGGAAAGTAAATTTCGGGCGTTTGGTAAGACAGGAAACAGGATAGAGACGGCTTGAAGATTTGTATCGATAGAACAACAGGGACAGAAGGAAGGATTTCTATTTTTTTCTTCAGAAAAAGCTTCGAAAAAGGGGATCAAAAGAAGGAAACAGGAACACGCGTTTTCCTCCAGTAAAAGCTGTTCCTTGAAACAAAAAAATCTTCCATCCTGTTCGCTCTTCTCTAGAGAGAAGGCCAGGAAGGCTAAGCTCGGTGTATCCGGCAGGCGCGTCCCGCTGGACGTCGCACGGCCTTTTACAGGGCTCAGCTTCCAAATCAGAACAGCGAACCCTCTCCACCCCCTGTTCGCTGGGGGTTTCGCCTCCTCGGCTGCTAACAGCGGCCGGAGCCAAGCGCAGGTCAAGCCGAGGGGTGCGGGCCGGTGCCAGGAGGAGGCGCTGAGCGCCGGGAGCTGCGCCCGCTCGCTGCTGGGAGTAGGGAGAGGGAGGGGGAGAGGAAGGAGGAGGAGGGGAAGGAAGAGGAAGAGGGGGAGGAGTTGTTGAGGAGGAGTTGTGGAGCCCGGGCTCGGGAGCCTACTCGCGCACCGCACTAGGAAGTGACGCTTTCCCCGAGTCCCGGAGAGAAAGAAACAAAGTTTGGGGCTTTTTTTCCACACCTATTACCCCTCCTTCTTCTCGTCTCCCTCGGCTTTGTTAATCCCTGCTCCGCACCGTGCAGGTGAGCCACCTCTTCCTTTCCCTACTGCTCTCCGCGCCTTTGCTATTTATTTTTATTTTATTTTATTTTTTCCCTGCACGATTTGCTTCCATTTCCCTGCCATTTTGGAGAGGGGGTGTCTTTCCTGGGGCTGATTTTCCGTGTGTGTGTGTGTGTGTGCATGCACGTGTGTTGCGTGCCGGCTTTGTTAGTGGGCACTGGGTGCAGGATAAGGAGGGAAAATAACTCCCTGCGGAGGTGCCGGGGATGTTGGGGGGCAGTGGGTGTGCTGAGCTCTTTTCTCCCTCTTTCTCTCGTTCCGAGAGTTTCGTTTTTTGCCGCAGCGCCTTCAGGATGCGCGGGTGTCCGACTGAGCCGCCCCCATGGCCGGGGGGCTCCGCTGGGCTGTTGGGTGGGGGAGGTAATTCCTGATGGTCCCGTGCTCTCTAGTGTGCGCGGCTCCTTCTCCAGCAGCGGCTGCAGAAGGAGGGATTCTCCGCAGTTTGTCAGCATTAGCTGACACTGCACCCACGCGCCTACGTGAGAGCCTTATATAATCCCCGCGGATCCGTGAAGCCAGGGGTTATTTTTGGTACTAAAAGCCCTGTGTGCTTGCAGCGTGAGAAGAAGCGTTTTCTCTTCGCTTGGTATCCTCCTCCCTTTCCTTCCTACCCCCAAATAATTCGGTTTGACCTCCACCGCGTGCTCCGAGCGCGGCGTTAAGGGCCGGCTGTGCTGGAGCAGTTCAGGGAGGGGAGAGAAGGAAATGTCCTAATGCAGAGACTGATATTAGGTTGTTTAGAGGGCGAGACTGCAGTTCCAAGCAGCAACAGCAGCAGCTTTATGACTGTGTGTAATTACAGAGTGATTGCATAGGGCAGCATTGTTGGAACGAATACGTATACACAGGCTATTGTGCAAGATTCCTGTGCTGAACAAAACCTAGTTTAGCATTGCAGATGCTAAAAAGAAAATGTATTCCGTGTTGAACTTTGCACTTCGACTTCACCGAAGACACGGAAGGCGGGAAAGGAGAAGTGGAGCTGGGCTGATGGTGGAAGTCATGGATCTGACCTACTCAACGGCCTCTGAAATAGAAAGCTGCTTGAATCTGTGAGTTCGTGTTTCTACAGTGATTGTGCTGCAGGTTAAAACCGGGCAGGTTTGCCAGCAGTCCTGCAGGTCTAGTGTAACCCTTCATCTGTTCTCATTTCTTGTGTGCGAGAAATGTCCGTGTGGAAATAAGCAGCTGCAGTTCAGCCAGCTCAATTGGAAACAGAGAACAACACTGGGGAGAATATCTGTGTCAGGCCACAAAAATTAGAGGTGTAAAGGAGCGCTAGACCAGGTGTAAATTTTTAACACGCTGTTTCTACTTTAGTTAGAGTTTTGCATCTTGCTTGGTAATCTCACAGGCGGCACTGGCTGAGCGATAGAACAAGGCATTGAGAGGGTGCCACTGACACTGGCTTTTTAGCATTTGCAGTGCTAAACTGGGCTTTGTTCAGCACAGGAATATTAAGTAAGACTTTGAAAGACATCAAAATTATGTCAAAGTTCTTGCAGATAGAGCGTGAGGTACCTAAGATTTGTTGTTCAGAGATTCTGTTTGCCTGTAAATTTTACTGCTTTAGTTTTGGAAGTACTTAGAATTAATGATATATCAACTCCAAAAGATTTCAGATATGGTGCTCAGAAATCAGCCTTTCTAAGATTAGATGCGGTTTTCTAGAAATGTGATATTTAGCTGTAATTGCTCATGAAGTGTTGTAAAGCGTTTTGTGCACTGTGATGGAAAATACTACAAACATGGAAGGCTGCTTTTAAATTTTTCAGTGTTCAACTAGAACGTTATTGGACATTGTTATCCTGTGGGCAGAGACGTCCCATTGGGCACCCTGATCTAGCTGGGTGTCTCTGCCCATGGCAGGGGGGTTGGAACTAGATGATCTTTAAGATCCCTTCCAACCCAGAAAAATGTTCTGGTTGATCATTACTCTTATTACTGGGAGTTTCCTCAGGGTTGTCAACCAAATGCTTCATGTAAAATGTTTGTAGCTTTGCTAAAGAAAAACGTAGTGATGTGCTGAATAAGTTTGTTGTTTGTTTGTTTTTTTAGAAAGTGCCTAATTTACCACAACACTAGGCCTGTCGCTTGACCAACTTACTTTCATAGTGTTACTTCTATAAGTTTATTGGAGCATTTTATTTTAATGCAAAATAGGCAAAGATACATTAATCTATGCATTACTATGATCTATTTGTAGAGTTTTCTATGAATTGTTCTTCATGTCTTGACTGACTTGTCAGTCTATGTTGTACTGGGGGTTTTAATGTTGAAGTTACTTCTGGGGAAAACCATGAACAGTGCTTAACCTGTGTGGTGGGAGAAGGATGTTTTAGGCCAGGATTCTTTGGGCTTGTATGCAGAGGAGTAGGTAACTATCCTGTCAGTGAGTCGCCCTGTGGTACTTGTGGAGTGAGTGAGAGGAAGACATTGAATGCATATTAGCAAAACGGAAGCAAGTCTTTAACCCATCCAGGTGGATGAGAGTAGCACCGGTATGAAATGAGGAGCACTGTAGCACATTACAGGCCTTTTGAAAATTTGCGTGCTCATTCCAGGTGTTAATTTATGCTTTTGTGTTTTCAGTCTTATTGTCACTTCTAAGTCAGAACCGAAGAAGTGCAGGAGGTATTTTCAAGCCTGGCATCCTTCCCATGGTGCTGTTGTGTCGAGTTGATGGCAGTCCCTTAAGTTGTCCCTGACAAAGTACCTACAGCCTTTCTTTGGGAATGGCCACCTTGGTGTGATGGTGGCAGCAGTGGCAGTGGGTGTTGAGGGAGGTGGCGTCCTATGTTAGAGCATGTAAGGAGACAAGAGTGACTGCAGTCAATCAGAACTGGTACTCTCTAGCTCCTGATCCTGAGGCCAAAGGTGGATATGTGTTTTCTATATGCTTAGCAATTTTTGAGTAGTTTTTACTCAAAGGACTTACCTAGTTTTTTCTTGAGCTCAGGTAAGCACTTAGCAGCCACTTTTTTATCCTACTGATCCAGTAATGGCATGAAGGTGTTGAGGGGACTTAGGGAGAAGAGCCTATTTGTTTTTGTTGTTTCACCTTTTCTTAAAGAAAAACAACCCCGGTTTTTCCTCCTCTTCCAAGGCATTGCACACAATCTTAGTATTGGTTGCAGTAAATTACAGTTTATGCTAAAATGAGATGTAGTAAATATGCATATTATCTCCAGTGCTGTTAGTTATATTCTGAGGAACATAAAGAGAGAAATAGGTCACTTTTCTTTGAGTGTTCGTCATATGAAAGGCTAGGGGGCAGAAGCTGTAGTGGTGAGGTTTTGCAACACGCGTTCAAAAAGCTGGCAAATTCTGGCATACAAGCTGAGGCTAATGAGTCAGCTTCAAATGTAAGACTAGTCACTGAGCAGTTTGTAAATGCGAGGGATGTACTGCTACTTCAAGCAAATATTGTTAGGACCTCCCCTAATAATTGGAATAGTGTGGCACAGAGCTATCTGTCAGATAGGAGTTGTTCATGCTTTGAATCTGATGTTCCCGTTAGTGTGCTTGAGCATTCAAACCAAGAAGTCCTTGTTGAGCGATATGTCAGTCTTTGAAGGAGGTGGTTTCACAAGTAATAATTTAAATTTTTGTAGCAGCATACCAGCAACTTGCATTCCATGTGGAAGCTCCTTGGCAGCTGCAGCAGCTCCCAGTGCACAAGTGGCATGTTTCCAGCGTGAGGCTGCCCAATTCACAGTGTTTTGCATAATTCCTGTTTCTGAATGGTCACCAACTGTCGCCCTTCTCGAGCGCTCTGCTGATGAACTCTAGCAACTGAAAAATGCACAAAATGTTATGAGAAAAAAGTCAATGTATGCATTTTGAATGCAGGCAATGCTCAGGTATTTGGGAGCAAAAGGATTGAGTGGGCAAGCAGAGATAAATAGTGGGAATTAATTTTTTCTTTCCTGGCCTTGTTGATGATTTTTATGTTGGTGCAACTGTTGGCCACCTGATCAGGCCTAAATTCATATAATTCATAAATCCATTTGTATTGAAGAGTTATAGATATTCTTTGAAATTTACATCTCTGAAAAACGGATGTTCTTTTTATGTATAAGTGAATCACACAAATGCCTCTTTTGTGTTGACAGCTGGTGTTGATGAAGAAATTAAAAACTGGGAAAAGCTTGATTTGGAGGGAGTGGCAGTGTTCAGTGGGGTTGAGTTGTTTTGTTTTCAATTTAAAGGCATCTTCAAATGCCTACAGCAGAACATGGACTATTCTTTTTGAAAATTAAAGTTGTTCTCTATAGTTCAATGTAAGTATTGGTAAAGATTAAACCAAGTTAAATGCTATTAACAACTGAAGTAGTAAACTGAGAAACAGTTTTCATAATGTTTTGTACTGAATTTGTTACCAATTCATTACATGTTCAGTGTTGGGCTGTAAAGAGCTAGGAATTGGAATCAAGTCAACATTCCTATATTATTTCTTCTTTGCTGTGTACTATCTTCTCACACCAAAATTAGTTCTCAATTGCTCGGCTTCCCCCATCATATCTTACTGATAGGAGAGGTCACAGTAAAATAATTAGTATTGGTATATTGTCGCTTGTTTCGGGAAGATAAATAAAATGCATGTTTGTATATTTATGTGTGTATGCTCTTCTGTTATAGACCCTTAAGTTTCTCGTAGTATAACTTGGTTTTCCTGCAAACAAATGTTTCTTTTTCTTGTGATGTTAGAGTGCAGTTTATGGCATTTTGTGTTTTTTTCCCAAAGAACTTTCTGAAGTTTTTATGTTTGACTGTTTGTACTATTTCAAGCTTGAATATCGTGCTCATTTTTTAGTTTCACCTGAATTTATTGTTTTTAATAATATTGCTTTTGGTATTTCTAGAGCTATAGTGACTAAAAGAAGCATGAGTCTTGACTGCAGGGATTGTTCTTGTATTTTTTTTTATCAAGGGCTTTTAACTGAGAAGGCTTTGAAATAGTGCTTTGGCTTTGCAGTCTGGTTGTGGTACAGTGTTAGATGATTGATCGCCAGCTACCAGATTGGCTGCAGGATCAGTAGAGTCAAGTCTGTTCTCTGAAGCTATGAATTGTTGGGCAGTTGCATTTCTTCTTGTGTGCACTGTAATGCAGTCTAAAGTTGAAACTAGTTCCAGGATTATGAGTAGTCTCCAATTTGCCTTGTCATTGTGTAGTTCATAGGGTAAAAGTGCATTTCTGTTTGGATCACAGGTTAATAGAGGTTGCATGATTTCAAACTTGACTTAATTATGTATACTTAGGTGGGGCCTCATCTGCCACATTTGCATACACTTAGGATTTCTTCAGCATCTCTTTTTGAACTCTTGCATCTGTCTCTTGGTAGTTTCTCATAAATTACATTATTATTTAGCATTTTATAGTAATGCAAATCAACTATTCCTGCTCCTTCTTAGTATCCTTAGTGGTTCAGATTCTTGATCCTGAATAATCACTTTTATACACATTGAAAAGTGAAGTAAAACAAAGTGACACATGTTCAAAATACTCTTGGGATTTTAGTGAGTCATTTGCTGTTAAATGGTCTTATTTTGGGGGTTTATTTCTTCCTACACAATATATTGTTCATTCTTTCAGCCACTTCCTGAAAGGAAAGTTTACTGTGTCTGTGGGAAATTACTGCCCTGGGTGGAGAAGGATTTAGCAAAGTGGTGTCCTGTTTTGAGTTTGGTTTTATACCGCCTGAGAACAAAACCCTACCACTGTCGAATTCCTGGTGTGAGGAGAGAGTGTCACAGCTGTAATTGCTTTAGGAGATGCCAGTGATGAGAATTAGGATCCCAAATACTAGTGTATGTGAAAACAACAGGGAAATATTTCTGCTCCTATTGTTTTTTATTTTTTTGATTTCATGACTTAGAAAATCTTGGGTTGAATTATTCTCCTAAATTCGCTTTTTGGCAAGCTCTAGATGTTATCCTGTATGAGACCAAATGGTATATGTATAATATATTCTTTATTATATTGAATTAAAATTATAAATTTATGTAAATTTCTATTGGAAAACTATTATATTATTCAACTTTTTAGAAAATATTAGGTTTTTTTCAAGTATATATAACAAGTAAATCACTTAGTCTTTCTACAACACAATTTGTTTAAATGATACTGTTTTAAGAGATATTGAGGTGCCTAGAGAGATGTAAATGAATATAGTATAAATGAAAGCTGGGAATAAAAAAGTACTATTGTGCTGTTCGGCGTTCTTAATAAGAGTTCAAGGTGCCCTCCTTGACTATTTGGAAAACTTTTGCACATAAAAGGTGTTATTGCAAGTAAGTAATTGTGCAAAAATGAGCTTCATTTTTTCTGATAATAATTTCAATATCAAAGTGATCTTTGTTGCCATGATTTTCTAAATATGTGCAAGAATGCAAAATATATTTATTCCCTATTGAAATAACTACTTCGACTGTTGTTGTGATTTTGGTTGGTTGGGGTTTTTTTTGTGTGTTTTAATGCTCTTCTTTCTTTGGCAAAAGTGAAGTATTTCAGGTGTGGTACTAATTGACTTACTTTGCTATTACTACTGTTTCTTTCTTAGAAAATGTACTGTAACTTTTTCTGTAGAAAAATTGGATCTATAGTAAAAATACCGTTATAGTCTAGGAATATAGAATCATAGAATCACCAGGTTGGAAGAGACCCACAGGATCATCGAGTGCAATATATGAATATGAAAAGAAGAATGTGGAACTCCTTATAAATTTATTTTAATTTTGAATTTGAGATGCAAACAATAAACCTTTGAAGCATTGAGGTATTAAAAACTTAGGAAGTTTGATATGCATGATATTGTGCTTAGGTTTTAATGGTGAATAATCGACTGCCTTGCAAGAAGCTGCATTGAAGTAAATGGTGGTGCTTTGATTTTAAAAAGTGAATAAAGCCTATCTAAGGTTTTTAATTTGCCAAATAAATAAACCTTATCTTTACAGAGGAAATTACCGAGACCTTTGTTAGCAAAAGAAATAAAATGCAGATTTGAATCTTTGATTTGTAAAGTTTTTCTCTACAGCCAGTGGAGCTCTTAAATCATAAGAATTACTGTTGACATCAGTTGCATACTGGAAGATACAGTTTCCTCATTCAGATAATCTCTCCTGGTGTTTTAAAATGAGCTAGCGTGCCTCTGCACACTTGTATGTCAAAACGAAGGTTTTTGTTTGTATAATAACATAAGCACATATGTTTCTAAATTGTAAGGCATGGGAGAGAAAAGAAACTTGGGCAGACTGGTCATAAAGAAACAAGGTGTTTCTCCAGCAGAGGTGATAAGGCAAAGTTAGAGACTTTTCACTGGATTTCAGGTTGCACTGCTGCTTTTTAATGAGTTTGTGGATTTCTCCATGAGGCAGCTCTGTCAGAGGTATCATTAAGTGACTATGAAACCAAAGGCAGTGGCCCAGATGCTTGTTAACATTGGATGCTTGAGCTTGTGTATTTGGATATTTAGTTCAAGGGATAGAGTATTTGATGCTTGGAGCTGCTATTAAAACAGCTGTGTTGGCAACGTGCTGCTTCTTTTGTGCTGACTGCTTATTTTGGTGACATTGAATTGGCTTTTGCATTTTAAAAGAAGTGGTTTGTTTTTGTTTTGCTTATCTTCCCCTGTGCTGATAAATCCAAATAAATTATCTGTTCCAATCCTGAACAGCCTTAATGTTATAATAGTACTGTGAAATTACTGTTGGAGTTTGTGGAAGAATGAGTTTCTGATGGAAGAGCAAAATTCCTTGTTTTTAAAAGACAGTCACAAAACAAACAAGCCCTCCTATGCATACCAAAATATGGACGTGCCAAGGTGGGAAGGTATTGACATTTAGAAGCTTTTAATACTTCCTTCATAAAAGGTATCCATGTTTAAACTATACTTGGATTTGGTTCTCAAGTTGCAAATGCCCGCTTCGGTCCACTACTACCGTAATAGGACTGCATGACATAAACCAAACGCTAAAGTATTTTAACTGATTTCACACATTACTGTGCTGAAGAGCAGAGATGACACTGTCTGCAGCAACTGTTTGATGTCTAACACAGAAACATAATTCCTTAAGAAATACAAATATGATTTTCTATAGTTTGTTGTCAAAAATTTGAGCAGAAATCTACTGGAGAGGGTTTCTGAGACTATTTTGAATTTGCATAACATGGTTTGCTTCTGCTCTCCTCATTGTGAGTGTTAATAAAATATTAAGACAGCACCTGCACTGTAATTCTTAGGCTACATGGTGTACATAAGTCTACAGTCTATGTTTCTTTCATATTCTGAGCCAGTATGGTTTTACTGCAGGTTTTTACTGTTTTATTTGGAATAGTATGTATGTGGCAACACATAGACCTTTAGAGGTGTCCCATGTGTCAAAAACAATTTTGAGGGTCCGATTTGCTAGTGAAGGTTGCAGTGCTGAGACTGGGTCTGTACTTCCAGAATCTGTTTCAGGAATACAGCCTAGAAACTAGAATTTTCCTCCTAGAAGTTAGGGGGAAGTTCCTAACACAGTACTTGGGTTAAAATGTTAAAAAAGTCACATGCATTCTCTCACCAAGAAGTCAAAGACTTTTAGCCCTTAAAATTCCTAAGTAAAGTCTTGCTTTTAATATCTTTTATTAGCCTGAAGTGCTTATAGTGTTCTATACCCAAATTATCTGGTGTTAATATCCTGTGGGGAGAGGAGAAGCGTTTGTGTTTATGATTTCATTGAGCCTCCTATTCATACATAGACACAACAAGCTGCTTATGCTGGAACTAAAATGGTCAAGAACAAGGAGCAGGTAGTACCTAGAGTTTAGAGGAAGCCTTGCTCCTTGGCCTGACCCGGAAGACCATTAGGTCTACCAGGCATCTGATACATGAGTCTAGACTGACATTTACGACCTATTATATGTCTGACTGCTGGACAGCTGAGACCAAAGACAGACTTGAAATAGAAAGCAACAAAATGCTGTTTGGGAAGCAAGAGTTTTCTGGTGCTGTAGGACATAGAACAAAACTGTTTACAACTTTCTCCCTTTCCTGTAATCTCCCTGCTGACATCTGAAGGTACACTGTTTTGCCTTGTTATCCTCGCTTTAAGGTGAGGTAGCTGCCTTCATTGAAGAGTCTACAGAGCTGTACTCCAACCTAACGACTAGTGACACAACGTCAAGAGTGGGAATGGAGACTTTGCCCCACCCAGGGGAGCATATTGATGTTGCCTCCGGTTGGGGAAGGTGTGATGTGGGGGTCTGTATTTGCATTTCTATGCTTCAGTGAATGTCTTGTCAGCAGGCTTTGTACAGGAGGTCACACCTTTTCACACCGACTGTGTTTGAGAAGGAACTGGCTTTGTTGTTGAGAAATAGTTCTTGGTGCAGTCTATGGACCTCCAGCATACAGGGGCACTTAAAACTTAGCACAGAAACTTTTTTTCATTCAGATGCAGATACGTGTTTATCCCCTATGGGCTCTTTTTTGGGTTTTTTTTTTCTTTTGACTACCTGATCAAAAAGCTGACTTTTGATTCTCCGAGAGGTGCTTAATACCTTCTTGTTTGTTCTAGAAATCTGAGGTGTGGAACTGAGGCTTCTCGAGTGCATTCTAGAATGCACCAGTTTCTGTATGGAGCAGACTGAGTTGAGTTTCCCTAGCCAAGTTACTCACTTGGCTTTAAATCATGTTCTCAGTGAGCAAAGTGATCATCTCCATGTTTCTGTGCCCTTAAGTGATTTCAGTCTGGCTGTTATGCAGGGTTATTTCGCAGTTTGCTGTTTCTCAGTTGGATAACTTTTGACAGTGTGATTGAAAAAGACAACAACGGGAGAAGCCAAAGTGGTAGATCAACTTTCTTCCTTGCAGCATTGTTCCAGGGCTTTGTTTCTTGGTGGCTGTACATCTGTCATTTGCTGTGTTCCTTTTGTTTTTATTGTGAAGATGAGCAGAACTACTTATTTCCTGAGGGCTAAAAAATATTTTAAGATGACAGTTGTTTCTGAGTGACTTGATTTATGAGGGAAGTGTGTACAGTTTGGAAGTGAAGGGGTATTCTGAATTTTGTAACAGCTCAAACTAAGCTATTGTAAGTGAGAGAAGTTGCTTGGGAGAATGGTCTAGATTAAGTGTAGGATGTTGGGCTGTTTACAAGTAACCATCTGAGCCCTACAGTTTGGATATGTGGAGGGAATGTGAAAATCTATTGGTATCTTTAGTTACTCAACTAGTTTATTTTTGGGAGCTCATAAATTGGCAGTACACAGTGACCCTGTCTGAAAGGGAAAAGTGTAATGACTTTGAATACAGGAAACTTGATGATTTTTTTTGTCAAGTTACTTACTACTGTAATGGAGATTTTAATCCTTTGCATTCCCATTGAAATTTTTGCGTAGCTTTAATATATTTTGTGATAACTGATTGATGG
>WAAB01017035.1:13604-32557 GCA_013389865.1 Piaya cayana | reverse complement strand
CCCCCCCTTTTAAATTCAAAGACAATTCCACAAATGAGCTTCTGCTTTATTAGTGCTTTAATGAATATATCTGGATACACCACGAGTCCACCAGCCGTGACTCCAGAGCCACAGGCGATGCTATCCAGATGCCGCCTTTGTACTGTCGGTTCGGGGTGTTAATGTCAGATCCGCCAGGGGAGAGAGAAGGGCAATAGTCAAGGAATAAGCATCCTGCGAGACCGCGATTTCCCCTGGACTAAACGCTCCAGCTTCGGCGCGGGCGCTGCAAAGTCCAGATGGGCAATGAAAGGCGCTGGAACACGCTCCCGCCTGACTGGACCTTTTACGGAGGCAACTGGGACCCGGTGCCAGCGAGCAGCCTGACCCGATGCTCTCGCTCTGGGCAGCCCCTTCGCGGGAGCTGCAGCGCAGATTAATTAGCTCCCATTTGTTGGCTGCGTTGCAGATTGAGAACGGGCTGCCTGCTCACCAAGTGTGGCCGTGATTACTTTGCATAGGGAAACCCTGAGCAAGGTACGGCGAAGCAGGTTTCCTTCTGCTCCTGGACTGATCCCTGGAAAAAGACACCACGCAAGGCAGTTTATGGCAGCAGGGCACATTTTTTCCCTTGTAAATTATATTTAACATTCCAGAGGACTTTATTGCATTTGGTGTTAGGGTTTATGAAAAAATCTGTATTTAACTTCAAGCCCTGGTAAACATCTTTGCTTATGTTGTTATGTGATTCCTTATTTGAGTATTTCGATTTAATTTCACAGTTCATATACCTTAAAGTTTTGATTTTTTTTTTTCCCCTCCCCTCTCATTCAGGGAGAGCCAGGGCTGGCCAGGGGCTTGTCAGTCTCCAGCGAGCTCTGCTTCCCCACAGCGTGGGTGATCCCGGACTACTCTCTCCTATCCTCACCCCACAAGAAGCACCTGGGCATCAGGAGCAGCCAGGAGACCCTAAAAGAAGGGGACAAAACCGCATTTAACATCACTGCTGTCCTCAGCAGCTTTTAAGAAGACAGTCCTCTGAAATAATCCATCCCTGGGAGCTCCCAGGGCTTTCCCAGATGGGAAATGCATAGGGCTGAGTAGGGGTCAGCGAAACGGGGTCTGCCCTGGGTTATTTTGATAGCACAACATAGATGAGCATTTTCAGGCCGGGCTGCTTCTACCTCTGGCTTTCTTCTGGTCTCATCGGGGACGTTGCATGTTCACTTCTTGGGAATCACCTGCCCAAGTTCTCCCGCAGCTCTTTGGCAAAGGGAAGAAAACTGCGATGGTTTGTCCCACTTGGATAATTCATTAAAAGCTGGCGAGGCAGCTGCCCAGAAGGCAAGAAATGGTGCTTTTTAGATAGCTGTGGGGATTTCTGTAGTTCTGGTTCTATTTAAGAGTTTTATGTGTAAGATCTCGTTTCCCCACTCATCCGCTCTTCCCGTAGAAGTGCCTCTCTCCAGATCCAAATGCAGTGACAGTTTGGCAGCTAATGTCACCAGCTGTGTATCCCACCACAAATTTACATAACTCCATTTCTAACCTGAGATTTTATGAGTTGTCTAACTGGTGATTTCGACAGAAAAAAACCTGCGTTTAAAGAACTTTTGGGGGAGGTTTCCTTTTCATATTTTGATTTTTGTTCTGATTTTTTGGATAGACAAAACCCAGTGCAACATTGCTGAATTAGTATCTGTTTCAAGAGGGACTTACAGAGGAGAAGTGACTATGTGGGCAACTCGATGTAAATGGGCCACACTAACAGGCTTCAATATCTTATCAGTTTGGACCATGTGGATTTTTATTTTTTTCCAGCCCTGTATATGGATCCTGCATACTGGAGAGCTCCCATTTACTCCAGCCTACCTAGCTCACAAAATAATCACTATTTGCATTTCAAGGGACTTACCCGCAAACGCGTATGTCATACTGATATACAACTTCATTTCCTTTGGATGCTCTAGACTGTAAGTTCTAGTCTTGTCTATGAAAATCCCATCCTGGAATGGCAAAGGTCTCAATAAATCCAGCAAAAGGAAAACATTTTTTTCATTCTTCAGTAAATTCAAACCAGACATAACTCCGGGTTGGGAAATGCGTCTCTCCAAGGAGGAGGGGATTAAACTATACCCAGAAAGGGTAAACAAATTTGTACTTTTACCTTTCTAAATGAAGAGTCATACTCTACTGCTCACTCATCTTCATACCAAATTCCCATTTACACCAATTTCACTTATATATTGATTTTTTAATGTGCTCAATGTCATAGCAACTGGCTGCATTTCATAAATTAAATGCAACATTGCATTGAGTTAAACTTCTTGCAATGGAGAACACGCAGAGCACCCAATCCTGCGCTGCTGCCAAACACTGAAAAAAATAAAACAGCGATTATCTAGAACTGAGCAAGTGCTGGCAGTAAATTGTGAAAGACCATCCGTTTGCACTTGTCTTGGTGCACGTGCCCAGGCACCTCCCTGGCACGCATGCGCCCACGAAATCACACGGAGCATGATTCACCACGGAGCGAGGCCCTGAGCCTGCAGTCAGCAGGAATATTGCTCGCCTTGCTGCTGCTGTGATCCTATTTGGCTTCAAGCTACTCCTCACGTGTAAAATTAAGCAAATGAGCAAAGAGAGAAGTCCTGCATCATCAGAATAACTACAGCTCGTCTGCTTTTATGGGTGTCATTCATTTTAGTGACATCATTGCTCCATGGTAACAAGTATATTTTAGATTAGAGAAATAGATGGCATGAAAAATAGATTAGTTTTATTTAGATAGATTATATCATTATATAAATAGATAGACCACTCTATTTCTACTCATCTCCTACCTCCTGGTTAATAGGACATACTTTTATTTATAGATAGAGAGGCAGGAAATGTTTCTACGTAAATGTTTCATAACTCTGTTGTGTCTCTGTGTTTTATTTTTACGAGTCACCCCAGTTCTACCAATCTGAGCTAGGTAATATGTCTGTGCAAAGAGGAGAATATTTTGGGGTTGGCTGCTTGGACTTAAAGTCAGAGAGGCTCAGAGAACAAATCTACCTCATGCGTTAAATGTGGGAAAATAGGGACTGAAGCCAGATCCTGGAGGGACACCAAGAGAACTTCAGCCCAGGGAATTATTCATTTAGGCTACACTAAGCAGCAGGAAGGACAAACATCTCCTGTTTCCATTCTAGGAGGGTTGGGGAGCAGATCCTGGACAAGAGGGGTGAAACTCTGCCTCCATGGCACAGAGGTTGGAGCTAGGTGATCTTTAAGGTCCCTTCCAACCCAAACCATTCTATGATTCTATGATAAGGGCTTTCCATGCTGAGTGGGCACTGAGCAGCCAGGACATGCCCATGCCACGCTGACCCCAATGCATGGTCAAACATGGAGAGAGACTCTGGGTGCTGTTGGAGGGGAGATCCTGCCCCACTGGCAGGTCTGCTTCTAAGACTGGGACCCACAGGCTTTGTCCAGGGTGTTTGCCAGGGGAGGTTTAGGCTGAACATTAGGAAAAAAATTTTCACGGAAAGGGTCATTGGGCACTGGCAGAGGCTGCCCAGGGAGGGATATGATTCACCTTCCCTGGAGGGGTTTAAGGCACGGGTGGATGAGGTGCTGAGGGACATGGTTTAGTGTTTTATAGGAATGGTTGGACTCAATGATCCGGTGGGTCTCTTCCAACCTGGTGATTCTATGATTTCACAGGGCATTTTGGGTACCCAGGCAGAAATGGATCCTGCTCACATGCCAGTCTCTCTTTCCCCCTACCACTCTCAGGATGGCACAGGCAGGACCCAAAACCCCTTTCCCAAACTCGCCCTTGTAAAGAAGCACCTTCTCCTTGCAGCCCACCACACGTTATCCACGACAACCCCACCGAGAGCACCCTCCAGGCGGGATGGAGCGTCTATTGCGCTAAATGAAGAAACAACCTCCCCAGCACCCAGCTGGTCCAAGCTCATCTCCCTCCTCACAGCATCCTGGGGAGAGGGGACGCGTGCAAGGCTGGCGCGGTGCCGCTGCCTTCCCCGCGCGGCTCAATTACAAGCAGACAAGGCAGTGTCACATGTGATTCACAATGTCGATTTCATGCTCGCGGTAACCATTTACGAAAGAGCTGCGGAGGTTTTACATTTGATAAGAAATCAACAGTGTTTGTGTTTGTAAAAGACCGATCACAGAGTGTGACAGCTCCGAGAGATTGCCGCGGAGCATTGACTGCACGTCTGTAGTCTGTCATGGACCCATAAGTATTTATTTCAAGTGTTGGTGGGCTGTGGTGTTGTGGTTTTTTTTTTAACCAGGATGTTTGAAAATAAACTGTCAGTCTCTATTTACAGCTGAACAAGTAGAAAATACAAGGGATTTTAGGTTAAATTGTCAGTTAACAGAATTCAAAATAGAAAAAAAATATGTACAGCGCTTGCTGGTTTATTACCTGCTGGAAAGAGAGTATGGTTTCTAAATTTAGAGATACAGATGTCTTGCTTTCAGGGAACACAGATTGTCTATATAGCGTATTTGAGATGCCTTTATCTTCCTGAACATCCCACACTTCACCCACCCCAGTGTGTTTGCATCAAATTGCTGGAGCATTAGCGGGTAGGGACCTGGATGCAATCCTGGTTATGCTGGTGTAACTCTTGGGATTTTGATAGAAATGTTCTGGATTTACCAGCAGAGCTGAGGCTGGAGTCTGGCCCCTCTGTATCCGTCAGGATTTTGGAGCCAGGTGGCTGAGGCCAGATACTCCAATTTTAGAGACGTTTGGTTTTCTTGAGAGAACCCAGATACAAAAGTCTTCCTCACATTTACACCAAAGTAGAATCACAGAATCACAGAATCACAGAATCACCAGGTTGGAAGAGACCCATCGGATCATTGAGTCCAACCATTCCTATCAAACACTAAACCATGTCCCTCAGGACCTCATCTACTCGTGTCTTAAACCCCTCCAGGGAAGGTGAATCAACCACTTCTCTGGGCAGCATATTCCAATGCCCAATGACCCTTTCCGTAAAAAACTTCCTCCTAATCTCTAGCCTAAAAGCAGAGAAGCCTAGAAGCAGCCACTTGCCTACTTATGAAACGACTTATCTCTGCCTGAACTTCTGAACCTCTTCTCCAAATGCAGGAAGAGCTTATAGCAGTTCTTGGTCACTTTTCTCAGCAGCTTCATGGTGCAAACCCTGGTACCCAAAGCAGACAAAGAATTCGGGTGCAAATTGTCCTGCGTATTTTCCACACCTGGGTCCCCCCATATCTAAATCCTGTATAGGTCTGCTGAACTTCACCCAGCTGAGTCCAAAAACTTCCCAGGCTCTGGAAGGAGCCAGAATAAGTACTAATATACACTGGGACTCACACATTTTGTCAGAGTATAGATAATATTAGGCAGGAGCTTTCCTGACTGTGAAAGTCCAGCTCTAAAACACAATTTGGAGCCAGATTTGAGCTGAAACACTCAGCCGGTAGCTTAACCTCTGGCTGAATTTCAAAAATGAACTTCCTTAAATCCAGAAGAGGACAAGTGCTAGCACATACTAACAAGTGCTTGATTTCTTGACAGGGGCTCTGGGTGGTGAACGGCATCACGAGAAAGATGAGAAGAAAATAATTAAATATACCATGAAGCATATATATTGGGCTAGAACTTGGCTAGAATAAATCTGAGCATCTCACAGTTCAGCGGAGAAACATTAGTGAGTCCTGGCTGAGGTTGTCGTCCTTTAAGCACACGTTACAGTTCTGCAGCCGTGTTGTGGAAAAAATCATAGACCCGGAAGGAAATAATTCTCTGCTCCATCAGGTCATGGATGACTTTGGTATCATTATGGAAAGCCATTAGTTTTCTTTTAATTTCTCCAGTTTTCCACGCAAAATACTGCCTGCAAAGTCTAGCACAAAGTTTCTATCTCGGCTTCACACCCTCAGCAGAGAAGAGAGGTGTTGTATGGCCACCAGACCCAACGTGCAGTCCCACAGTCTGATCCATTCGGTGGATGAAGGCATCACCCTCAGGTGTCAGCGTGGTCAAACATCTCAGCGTTACAGCCCCAAGGTGCAACACTGGCTTCCACACAGCTACTGGTCCCAGCTAAGCTCAGCTGAGAAACAGAATTTGTCACCTCCAAGCCTTGCAATGCCGCAGAGCTACCCCTTCCCCATGGTTTGCAGACCCCTCCTCTCATCTATAAGTCAGACATCTCTTACGGAATGTGAAGACGAGTTAACCAAGGCAATGTTAATGCTGATCTGCTTCTGCAGTATCTGGGCAAGAAATAATGCATTTATCTATGCATCCCGGATATCAGTCTCATATGCTCAGCCCAAAACATACAGGACTTACATTATTTCCCTACTGATTCATCAGGAAGTCCATGCTGCCTCCTGTAGTCAGTGTCTTCTCCAAGTTCTAGTGCGGACAGCTGAGATTGCAGGGACCTGGGCTGAGGAGGCAGAAAGAGGACAAATTCAAAAGGGATAAATGCTCATTTTTGGTGAAACAGAACTGCTATAAAAACCTTAATTTTACTTGTTTTGGGATAACCGGTACCCAGTGCTCATACTGGTGAAGGGTGGTGGATTCCTCTGCAAGGTGCTGGGAGTCCACGCTGCGGTGCTGCTCGGCTGTGGTTCTGCTCTGGCAGCTCCTGGGACTCTACCATAAGCACTATAATGACAGAGACTTTTTTTCTTTTTTTCCTGAAGCTCTGGCTCTTGAAATCTTGTGAATAAAGGAACATTTTGGATTTCTTCCAAGCAAATGTCTAATTCACGGTTATGGAGAAAAAACTTGATGTAAAGCCTGCAGGCTAAACAAAAATAAACAAATATATATATATGAGGGGGGGGGGGAAAGCATTTCAAATTAATTTCTTAACATCTTGCACATCACAGGGCTATGTCATGAGTTTCTGACTCCAGCTGTTGGCTTGTGGAGATTCGCAGTCTTGCAAACTTCTCAATAAGATAAGGTGTCTCTGCGTTTCTGCTGGACAGGTTTTTTTTAGCTTTTCTTGCCAAGATTTACCCCAGGCAAGCTCCTCCGCCCACCTGCCTGGACTCTGTTCCTCCTCTCTGCTACCCAACATAGCAGCGCTGCAGCCAGCAGTGCTCGATGCACCACACCGAGAAGAAATGTTAACCCGAGTTAACGCACTCGTCCTCTCCGTGGGGTGCTCCGGAGACCCTTCACCTCTTTGCCTGCGCTCCCAGGTGCGCAGCTTCAGCCTGCAGCCTCCCCTGGCCCCTGCGCTCCCAGAAGACCAGCCCTGCACTGAACTCCCTGCAACCAAGAGAGACAAGAGCATTTACTGCGACCATGTTGTCGAAGGCCGGTATTGGAGTCTGCCTGTTTGCAAGCTGTGAATTTTCCTCATGTTTATCCCCTGGAGGGGTTGTTTTGTGGGTTTATTGACTAAATAAGGGTATTGATTTGTTAAGAGCTTTTCTTCCTCCTTTCAGTGGGAAATATTGCTATCTCTTCTCCGTACTCCAGGTGAGAAGTTCTTTTAGTGACACCATAAATTTCCATCTCTGCTTTTCTCTGCTGTGTAAACAAGTGTTTGCCTGTCCACGGGGGTTAATTTGGTCGTGTTAAATGCTCCGCACCTCCCTCTTGGGCTCCACAATCACAGGCTCTTGCTCCAAGGGATATCCCCGCGCTCACCGTACAGGCACCTTGCTTCACGCGCTGCTTTCTCCCACCGCCCATGGAGAGCTTCATCTGCCCAAGCAGCTTTGAGATGAGGGCGTCACAATAAGCCCACGACAAAGCCCCAAGTCCCCACCAAAGCAATGACAGGCCAGACATTCCACTGGGAAAAGGATGACCTTAAAACACCACCTTGGGGTCTAACACATACAAATGCTCTTAATGATGAATGAAGGTCATATCATCATTCCCTCACATCTGTTTTATAGGGCGAGACAGTGGTTATTTCTCGCCATTGTCATGCAACATTTGGACGTACTGGTGTCCATAAACGCAGAAGATTTTCCCTTCCAGAAATTCATGGTCTCTGAAAGGCTCCCAGTCTTTCTAGATGAGCTCGCCTTGAGCACAGGGCATGCTTCTTCCTAAGGAGAAAATGCAGATCTGAGAGAAAAAACACAGAAAATTCATCTGTTTCTGAAATTTTCAGAGGTGTCTCCAAATTTTCTTGTGCACATGGATGGGTTTTGTTCATCTTTTTTTCCCTTGAAATCCACCCAAAGTCTCAGCTGCAGTGGGGGAAGAGGAATAAGTGGTTCACAGTGCATTTTCAACTAGAGTAGGAGCATCAGCACTATGGGTCAGATGAACATTCTAAATCACACTGCTAAGGACCCTTCACCGTGATCCTCCTTAGGCTAATTCTCCCCTTCTCAAGATTATGCTCCAACAGTGAAACAAACTATTTTAATCTCTTGGGATGCCAGAAGAGATTACAACAAGTCCCATTAATCTTTTTCTTGGCTTAACTGTGAGCCGTTGCGGGTTTTGGAGGGCTGTGCCGGAGCCAGACTCAGCCGGAGCAAGGTTTCACCAGTGCCTTGTGCTGCAACCAGTCTCACCAGGTTGGATCCATCCCGCGCTCCCCTGGGCTGCGTGATTCGAGTGTCATGCCATAAAGGAGTTAATTTTCAGAGTATTGCAGCACTGTGCAAGCCCAGAGAGTCAGCAGGGAGCAATACAACCCCAAGCCCATGCAATACTTTGGAAACTCACTCTTGTATGCCGTATCCCTCAAAAGCCTCCTGAGCTGTCAGCATTATAGATCACGGGGAGGCTGGCTGTGCTGAGGCACCATTGGGCAGTTACTGAGGGTCTTATGAAACTGTAGAAAGCATATCCCAGAAGGTGCTGTGTCAGCTCCGTTATTTATACAGCAGCAGAGCTCCGTAGGCTATGGAAACATAGCTAATGCAACGCAGAGGCTGCAGTACCTGCTGGGCTCTTTCAGCATCTTTGCCCCCCCCTGAAATCAGGGAGAGGAGGGTGCCTTTGGTCTTGGCAATCACAGAATCACAGAATCACCGGGTTGGAAGAGACCCATCAGATCATCTAGTCCAACCATTCCTATCAAACACTAAACCATGTCCCTCAGGACCTTGTCTACTCANTTGCTCTTCTCTGGACACGTTCCAGAGCCTCAACATCCTTCTTGTGCTGAGGGGCCCACAACTGCACACAGGATTCAAGGAGCAATGCCAAGATATGATCCAACAGTTCTATTCAGAAAGTTCCTGGGATAACTTCAGCTCAACACAGCGCAGTGCATCACCGTCATCATCATCATCACCACCAGGTGAGGGGCCCCAGAACTGAATGGGAACCCTGCAGAAGGGTGTGGGGTTTGGATCGGGCACCAGGCTATGCTATGAGGAGCTGCAGGACCATACTTCTGTGACCAGAGCAGACACAAATGCAAACACACTACTCCTCACATCTTCTGCAGCAGGCACTCTACCAGGGTAGATTTGCACACAACACATACGCCTTTACAGTAGAATTTGAACAAGTCACCTAAAGGTTTGAATGGTCCAGTTGAGTGGCATAAATTCCTATTATTTAGTCTGTAATTCCCACCCATCACCCCAAGAGAAACCCTTATGTCTGTACTTATGGGTCATGGTGGGAAGCAGCAGGTAAAAGCAAGCTCAGGAACACCGTCTGCAACAGCAACACTGCATCTGCTGCATCAAACCTGCCTCTGGATTCTCGAGCCCACTGCTGAGCTGACTTACTCCTTATGCTGGTGTGAGAGGCCCTTGGTGTGCACATCGAACATATGTCCTAGCAGCTGCTTGAACCCGGTTATGCGAGGAGCAGCTTCAGCTGGGTTTCTCCAACCCCGAGTGTCACAGAAGGCATTAGTAGGCTGTTCGGCACGTGTTTCAAAGCACCTTGAGGATAACCGAACCACAAGCAATAAACAACATTGGTTTATAAAGAACAAGTCATGCCAGACCAACTTGATAGCTTTTTTTTTTTTTTTTGGTTCAAATTACAGAATTAGTGGATGAAAGGCCTTACAGAAGATGTAATGCATCTAGACTTCAGCAAAGCGTTTGGTATTGATCCTTGCAAAACGCTACTTGAGAAACTAATCCAGGCTGCCTTAGATATGAGCATTAACAACAGTGTGGATTGAAAGGCACCCAACAGGCTGTAAACAGAGAGGAAATGCGAAGGGCCAATATGCTGACGTATGGAAGCCGCGTCACAGGACCAGCACTTAGTTCAGGTCCACAGAAATATGATATTTCAGCTGCAGAAATGATCTGATATGAACTGCCACAGATTGACCTGGAAAGGACTTTCAAGTCTCTTCAAGGAGACCTTTCCTAAAGAACGTAGCTATTGTCTGTAGGGAGTGGTGCCGTCATTGCCAAGGTGCTGCTCTCCTCTCTGGTTTGGAAACAAACTGATCCTGCACCAGTGCAGCTCGGAGTCTAAGACAGGAGGTGGAGGTCAGCAAGACCATTTTTGAAGTAGAATTGTTCACCTTGCCCAAATGACCCCTTGGAGCCCCACAATCAACCTCCCTTGGTTTCAGGGCTCCTCTTTCTGATATATATTTTTAATGCTGTTTCATTGTTATGAAGAATAAAAGAGCTGCTACTCTTAATGAGGACCATGGGCAGAGAAAACTTGGAGAAGTTTTGCTGCGAGTATGAGAGGCAGCTGAGGTGCCTGCACCAGCCAGGGCTGACAGGGATTGCCGACTGGCCCTGGCACGGTGTGGCAGCTGTCACGTTTCCCTGCCAGATGAGGCTGACCTTGAGCCTGGGACTCTGAAGCAGGAAGAAAAACACATCTGGCACATGAGCTGTAGGAAAAGACCCACTTTGGTTGTCACTAGCAGAAAAACTGACAGTTTCTGGAGTCTGACATCCTCCTGGTCCTGCAGACAGATTCACAGTCAGGAGCTCAGGATTTGGCATCCCAGTGAAGGCACCGGTCTCTCCCATGAGGCCCAGACTTGTTACTCAGGCTTTTATAAAGGACCGAGTTGCAAAGAGGGGTTTGACCATCACTGTCCTTTGTAAAGCTACAGTTCTTGCTCTGTCTCCCCACCAAGTGAGGTCAAAACCCTCCACAGAAAACCCTACATGGGTAAAACCCACCTGGCAAGAGAGTGAACACTTAAGCAATGAGTTTCTCTGTTGTGTACCCCTCTGTTCAGCATCTGATTAGATCTAGCACCCACAACCCACCTACCCACCCCCTTTTACCCCTGTCCAGTCTCCCACACGGGAGCAGCCTGTTCTTACATGAGACCCACCCTGTTTCAATAACAAGTGCCACAATGACTGCTGATTCCACCCGAGGCAATCCTAGGTGCCAGCAAGTCATGTATGATCATGCCATTAATCTGATTATTTACTCTGAGTGATTTTAACTTCTTTGATTACTTCTGCACCTGCAGAGATGTCGATAGGTGTGCTGCTAAAAAGGGAGGGGGAAGAAAAGTGAAAAAACAATCCCATCAAATCAAATAAATAAATTCCTCAGCAGCCTGTTGGAAAAGTGTTCGATCCATGTATGCAAACACACTTAGAAGATCAAGCACTCAGTCAGGATCCACTCTCCACGCTGGAAGCCAGCAGCCAGCACAAGGTTTTGCTAAGCCAGCTGGAACATAGCAGCACCTTCTGGGCTCTCGGAGCAGGGATGGCCAGGTGGGAAGCAGCTGTGAGCTAGCATCACCTGCATCCCACAAACCTCACTACTGATCTCCTCCTGGAGGAACCATTCCTCTTGGAATTTCCACTGAGGCCTTTGAGCTCTGAAAAGATATCCCTTGTTTAATCCAGACTTATGGAGAACCTCAATAAACACCTAGTTCACACCATCCCCTAGCCTCACGGTCCTTCCCAGGCCCATGCCAACTCCTCTTCCACCCAAATACACTCTTTGCACAGCTGTTTTATGGCTGCAGGGTCGCATCATCCATTGGACACCTACCCATCCCACAGCCCAGGGGTTAGAGCAGCCGTTCCAGGCTCCTGCAGCACCCCAGCCCTTGCAGAGTTCGTGTGGCACCATTTGATTCCCATATCCAACAAATGCACAATCCTGCTCTGCCCCCCAGATCCTCCCAGCTGCAGAGCCCACGCTCACCACCACTGAGCAGACATCATCTGATCGCCAGAGCAGAGCTGGGGGGCAGCACGCAGGGACAAGGGGGAAAAGCCAAATCGCATTTGCCTCCTTGATAAAACCCAGGAAGGATTATGGTCTCTTTAAGCCCGTCTCCGCAGCCGCCCCAGCTCCTCATGCACTGACCCAGTCGTGTGCTGTATTAGAATTGTAGAGTAATAAATGAACAGTGGAGGGGTTTGTAATGATGATTAGGGACTGAAATTGGTTGAGATTTACAGTGTCACTCAGGAGCGGAGGCAGAGGGGGAAGGCATTCTGCGCGGCCTAATGGATCCATCAACTCGTTTTGGCTGCTCGGTGGGCCGCGCAGGGTCACCAGGCTTTCCGCTGGCAGCACAAAGCACTTCAATTTTGTTAGGAAATGTATCAATTTAACTGACTTGAGCAGCGCACGGCGGGGAAAAAAAAAAATAAAAAGAGGAGGGGGGGAAGAGGAGAAGGAAAAAAAAAAAAAACCTAATGAATCTGGACTCAATTTTCCGCCACACTGCCTCTGCGAACTGTCGGAAACAATGTCTGCGGTCGAGGTGAAGGCAGCGCGGATAGGCTGCCCGCGTGCCCGCCGAGCGGCGGAGACGGACGGCCGCCCGCCAGCCACCGTCCAGGGCTGCCACTCTCCTAACAATGATGTCATTAAAGGTAAATTGGCCTCTATTTCAGCAGGATGATAGTGCTAATTGAGTGGGAAAATATAATATAGGGAGCTGTTGTCTGCAGTTAAAGGGAGGAGGGGGACAGATTAAATGGCCTACAATAGTGGGTGTCAGGCGCGGCAGATGTTGCTTTCCGCTGATAACTGCGCTGACATATCTCGAGCTTGTCAAGGCTGAGGTTTTCAGAGAGACTTACAGCAAAAGGCAGCAGATGGCCCTCCTGAATGGGAATGAAGTGCTTAAACAGCCTGGCTGCTGAAGGCAGCTAGTTTGTAAATAGAGGAGTCGGAGGTGTCTTATTGATCCCGCTCGCTGCCCGCCAGCGGGGAGGACCAGCGGGCAGCAGGGAGCCGGAGGGATGAGGGTGCGGGCGATGGCGAGGATGGGCTTGGCAGATGCTGCTTGATGGCAGCTCGGGGTGGTAGGGTCGAGCGCTGGGGAGGCATCGCCTTAAAAGTCACAGATGTCAAACGGCAGGACAAAAAGTCGGGGCGGTGGCCAAGGAAGGCTGGGGCACGGGAGCGCGACGCCTGCATCCCTGGCAGCCACACAACGGCGACTAAGACCCCTGCCCACCAGAGCACCCTGCCAGCAAAGCCCACCCCGAGGCCATCCCGTGGCAGACCCTGTGGGCCGACGCGTGCAAAGAGCCGTGAGATGAGCAGAGGTGTTTCAAATACAGAGAGATGCTTCTTGGAAATTTGAGTCTATGACCGCAACGCATCCTCTGCAAGGCTCAGCGTGTGGAACTATTCATGCCATCAACCAGCCAGCGCCCCTGCTTTCTCGAGCCACAGTTGGGCCCCCACGTACAGCAGGCTTGCTGTGGATGACCTCTCGATGAGGGAGCTTTTCTCAACTC
This sequence comes from Piaya cayana, assembly GCA_013389865.1. NCBI lineage: Eukaryota > Metazoa > Chordata > Aves > Cuculiformes > Coccyzidae > Piaya > Piaya cayana. The sequence continues at coordinate 18,901 of WAAB01017035.1, read as the reverse complement.
CATAAAGCAGTGTTTTAGTTATACTGGGACACACTGGGAAGAACCCCGCACCTGGGACGTGTGGCACGCTGCAGGAACAAGTTGGGAGCAGCATAAAAATCATGCACACACTGGAACTGTGTGGGTGGGAAGAGGAGAAGGAAAAGTGCGTTTATGCCCACATCATCTGTGCTATACAGAATTTTGGAAGATGCAAAGGGGTGCTGTTACGGGCCCATAAACATCGCTCTTCTGTTATCTTCCCACCGGAAATCTTGCAAATCCATCCTCCCAAAGAATCCACCAAAATTAAACGGCTTTTGCACTTGTCTCGCATCCAGCACAGAAACCATACGCACGCATAAATCTTCTTCCACGCTGTGCAGAAGCACAGGCGAGACACCTGGGACACAGCGTCAGCAACGCCCCACGCACAAACCTCACAGCTGCCCACGTGAAGGGCAGACCAGGCTGCAAGCCTCCAGAAACCCTCCCCGGCCAGGCCATCCTGATGCCATTCCCTGTGTGTTGAACCTTTCCCAGGAGCCTGTTGAAATGTAAACATGCGCACACGCATGCTGTTATTAAATCTATCCAAACATGTAAGCACGCCTTTCACAGAATCACAGGGTCTGGCACAAACACTTATCTGCTTACAAAATGACATAAATTGAGTCTGTATATACAAACACATACACTGACACAGCTGGGGAAACACATTGCTAATATCCAGCTAGACAGAGATTTACCGCTGATAAGGTTACTGCCACACTCCCTCTCCCACACACCCTCCTGAGCAAAATCTTCAGTCCGGGGACTAATCTTGCCCTCCCTGAAGTCAGAGGGGGCTGAATTGGTTTTGAGTCTTTGCCATTGGTGCGGTTTGGGCTGTGTTATGCAGGCAGAAACTGGTGCTAAGACTGTCAACTTGCGTGAAATTAACTGAGGTTCGGTTATCTGTTAGGGGTGGGTCAAGCTTATATTCCCAGGCTACCAGAAGCTGAACAAAGTAGCACCAGCATTAAAATCCTTTATGGAGACCTAGCAAAGGATCAGACCTGTAGATAGTCTAGGGACAGGTGCCACAAGCTTTGCACATGGAATCATGGAATCACAGAATCAGGTAGGTTGGAAAAAATCTTTATCATCAAGTCCAACCCTTAACATAACACTGCCAAATCCACCACCAAACCCATGTCCCTAAGCACATCCACACATCTTTCAAATCCCTCCAGAGATGGTGACTTAGCCACTTCCCTGGGCAGCCTGTTCCAGTGCCCATCGACCCTTTCAGTAAAGACATTTTTCCTAATATTCAACCTAAACCTCCCCCGGCACAACTTCAGAATATTTCCTCTCATCCTGTCACTTGTTAGCTGGGAAATATCCCACTAACACCTTAACCCTTTGCCACAGGTCTCCCTGCACAACGGAACAACCCTCTTGCAAAACCAATCCCATGGGTGAGAGGGCTGGTCTCCAGGCCCTCACAGGTTCTCTGCTTTGCCCAGGGACCTGCTGTACTACATGGAGCAAGATGTTTCCTTCATGGGAGGGACCCTAGTTTATCCTAGTGGGCTCTGCTGCTGGGATCAAGGTGATGCTGCACTGCTCCTCCTTGCTCTTTTCCATCACCAGCTACAAGAACAGAGACATTGAAAAGCCACCACCGACACCAATATTAAGGCTGTTTCTAATTTGAAGACTGCCAACAGTCAGATCCTCCTGAAGACACGTGTGGTGTCTTACAGAGCTGTCCACAGGTCCAAGCCACTGCCCCCAGGAGATGGGCCAGGTTTCATACAGAACAAAGAGGGAGCACCAGCTGCTGGCCAGACCACTGGTTGACCAGGAGAAGGTGACAGTGAGACCCAACGCTCTTACTCTGGAGCCAGAACATTGTTTTTGGTGTCCCCTCCATCCTTCACTCTCAGGCATCTCAGAAGTGTTCCCTCCCCTTCCTCTGACGCCCTCTCCAGCTTTTCCCAGACCACATCCTCACTTTGCTTGGTCTGTAATCCCATGCCAGTCCATTTTCTCCCTCTTTTTTAATGCTGTTTTTTGCCTCCCCTCCTGTTGTTCCTAAGTCTTTGTTATTGGCAGCAGCCAACAGCCTCTAGATATCCCCTCTCTGTTTCTCCACCACCCACTTACACTCAACTGACCCTTTGATTCCCCTTTCTTTGCTGCTCAGATGACTTTGTCATCTCCAACTCTCTCTCCTCCTCACTCCAGGACACCCATCAGCCACAGGCAGCGCAGGCAGACAACCCCAGCTGAATTCTGCCGTGGCTTTGCTGGCGGTGTGGGATTTGGCTGCCATTCCACCCACGAGAGGAGTTCTGTGATTTTGCACAGTAGGCTTGGATGCACAATCAAATCTCAACCACAAAAACAAATGCTGCATGGACAGATGTTGAGCCAAGACCTTCTGCTTCTCACCCAGCACCCTGATTATTGTATCATGTCTACAAATCTCTCTAAACTGCTGTTATCTGGTATGAGAAGCTCTCCTCAGTGCATCGTGTTTCTGGCATTCTCATGGTCATGGAGGTGCTGTTTTCCCCTAAGAGTCCTCCTACCAAGTGGAAAATGGTGAGTGCATGCAATGATGTCCTGGAGGGTGTATGGGATTTTGATCCATGCTGGTACCAAGGAGAAGCCTCCAAAAGAAAAAAAACAGGCAGACGCGCTTAGTACATGATGATAGATGCTCTGTATTATCCCCAAATAGACCACGAGCCCTTTGAAAGCCACAGAACCTTCAGAGATGTGAGGAAACCACCTTGGACCTCTCCAACACTTCAGACACAACGGTCTGAGTTGGCCTCTCCTGTGGGTACCAAGGGACCCTCCACCTGGAGGATGGGGTGTCACCGCCCCAGTCATGCGCAGTATGTAAAGAAACTCACTCTGCACGAAGGGAGAAGCTCCTTAGTGGGTAGCCCAGCATTTACAGTAATCAAGAATGATTCAATTGACAGGTTTGTGTGGTGTTTGTTAATTTACTTGAGATTCATTCCTTGGAACAGCTGGCTGTATCCCAGCAGGACTGTGACTCTCACTAGCCCACCTGCTGCTAGACAGACGGGCTTTGGGTACTGTTGTAGTTAAAGTTTAGCAGGCAGATATTTCTGGCCATTAAAAATTGAAAAGTTCTTCAAAGAGTCACGTGCAGAGAAGGTTTTGGAGGCTCTGGGCTTTGCTAAATGGCTTCACTTGAGTTTCCAGGGTGGTCAAGTAGCTGAGGTCTTGTTTTGTCATTTGAGCATTACCAGGATCTTGGTAGGTAAAGAAGAACTCTTGAAGTAGTCACTTAATATTCAATTACAGGGTCCGTTTTAGAGGCTTTTCACAGGACTTTGGCTCACAAGGGAATTAAACACCACCTCCCCCTGAAATTCAGTGGGAACAGGCACATCCCTCTCTCCTTTGGAAACCCCTGACCAATCAATTTATATAACATTAATATTTGTCTTCCTTTAAATTGGCTCTATTCTTTTAAAATATATAATTAGATTTTCCCTCCAGAGCCTATGTGGGCATGAGCCTTTAATGCATATGACAAAAAAAAATGTATTAAAAGAATACAGCATTATTTCTCAGAAGAATCCTTCAAAAAGTATAACTAGGTTTCTACAAAGTGTGCTCTCCATGTACAGAATACAAATCCCTCCCAGAAATTCCAGTGGGTGATGAGATGTTCAGGAAGGACCACTTGGCCCCACGGAGTTGCTGGACCTCATCCCACAGCCGAGCCCTCATCAGCTGCCTCTATTTCAGGATTTTAAGGGGTAAGAAGTGGGGTTGTCTCCCCCAGAGAGCCTCCCTGGTAGATATGGGAGTTACTCAGAGGCCAGCTCAGAGCACCCATGACCACATGGTACCCATCACTCGTGAATGTAGAGATACTGCATCCAACCACTAACAGCACCAGCCCTCAGAATCAGTCTGGAACAAGGGTCAAACCTCACCAAACCAGAGCAAAATGCCTGCAGCCCTTGGGGCAATTCCCTCTGCTGGGCTTTCCTGTCTCTAAACTATTGATTAGCTATTGATTAAAACATCTATTAATCTTTATAAACTATTTATAAATGGAGCCTTAAGATAAAGCGTGACCTGTACAGTATTGAAACAGAAATTATATTTAATATGGATTTTTAAGTAAGTTAAGCTCCTAAGCGAACACCACATCATACCCCCAAGTGTATACCTTACGTGTCAGGTATAGAACACTTCTACTGAGTTGCACGCTTTTGATTTTATTTCAAGTCCTCGCACATCTGATACAAACAGAAAGCAGCTTCGATTAAGCATCTGCCCTGATCCCTGTTACACATCTACATTTCCCCTGCCCCAGGGTACCCCAGGCTGCTCCTCTCTGATCCTGCATCTCAGCAGGGCTGCAGACAGGAGCTGCCCTGCCTGGCACTGAGCTCCCCGTTGGGATGACAGTCAAAGGATGGGTTTGCTGCCATCCCTCAGCTCAGGACCAGGGAGGTGGCTGCCAGAGGTGGTGGTGGCAGCACCAGGCTGTGTTTATAAGCTCAAATCAACGGCACTCGCTGGCTAAAAATCAAACAAGGAGCTCGCTACTGTGAGATCTCAGCCGACTCCATTTGCTACACGGTGCATCCAGGAGGGGTAACCAGCTTGCAATGTATTAACCAATTAATCATTTAGATTGTAACGCTCTTAAGGCTGCAAGCATTTCCTACTAAATGTGTGGCACAGGTGTGGGCACTCGGTGGAAGACTGTTGCCTGTAAACTTTGAGAAACAAGAACACCAACAGAAAACCAGTCTTAAAAAAAAAAAAACGTATCCTTCAGGTTTATAAGGGTTTCCTGATGATCCCGCTCCACCTTGCCTTGCATGTTCCCACACATGTTGAATGGTTGGACTCGATGATCCGATGGGTCTCTTCCAACCTGGTGATTCTATGATTCTATGTTGACCAGTAATCTTAGAAAGTATCACTGCAATTGGCACAGGGATGCTCGCTGCAGTTGGTGCTGGGTTGAGCCTGGTCTTGCCCATTTCACAGAATCACCAGGTTGGAAAAGACCCACCGGATCACCGAGTCCAACCATTCCCATCAATCACCAAATCACGCCCCTCAGCACCTCATCCACCCGTCCCCCAGACACCTCCAGGGAAGGTGAGTGAACCACCTGTGCTAACAGTGCTGGTCACCATGAGCCTCTCTCATTTGCCAGGGTTTGTAACAAGGACCTTAATGTCTCTCTCTCTCTGCATCTATTTCATCAACAGCTTTTGGAGCTCTTGACATCATTTTATGGCATTGTCATCCCTACC
>WAAB01017035.1:0-12725 GCA_013389865.1 Piaya cayana | reverse complement strand
AGTGTATACCTTACGTGTCAGGTATAGAACACTTCTACTGAGTTGCACGCTTTTGATTTTATTTCAAGTCCTCGCACATCTGATACAAACAGAAAGCAGCTTCGATTAAGCATCTGCCCTGATCCCTGTTACACATCTACATTTCCCCTGCCCCAGGGTACCCCAGGCTGCTCCTCTCTGATCCTGCATCTCAGCAGGGCTGCAGCATCCCTCAGCTCAGGATCAGTGAGGTGGCTGCCAGAGGTGGTGGTGGCAGCACCAGGCTGTGTTTATGAGCTCAAATCAACGGCACTCGCTGGCTAAAAATCAAACAAGGAGCTCGCTACTGTGAGATCTCAGCCGACTCCATTTGCTACACGGTGCATCCAGGAGGGGTAACCAGCTTGCAATGTATTAACCAATTAATCATTTAGATTGTAACGCTCTTAAGGCTGCAAGCATTTCCTACTAAACGTGTGGCACAGGTGTGGGCACTCTGTGGAAGAATGTTGCCTGTAAACTTTGAGAAACAAGAACACCAACNCCAGGGAAGGTGAGTGAACCACCTGTGCTAACAGTGCTGGTCACCATGAGCCTCTCTCATTTGCCAGGGTTTGTAACAAGGACCTTAATGTCTCTCTCTCTCTGCATCTATTTCATCAACAGCTTTTGGAGCTCTTGACATCATTTTATGGCATTGTCATCCCTACCGCCAGCTGAGGGATGAAGTGAGGTGGCAGAGGAGATCCTGCTGTTGCAGTTTCAGGATTCACAGCATTTGCATAAAGATTTTACCTATCCCTTGCAGATGATATCTGCTGTTTGAAAAACAGTTTCAGTGAGGGAAAACCAGAGCCTGTTGCAATGGGCGAGGAGCTGGGGCTCTGCTACACGTTCCTCTCCAGGATAAAACCACAGTGATCAGGGAAAAAGGTGTCAGGATGGAACCTAGGCTGGTTGCACCACCACAAGCAAATAGCTGAACTGCATTTTTTGTACCTCAATTTTCTCACCTAAGAAGGAGGGCTTGGGGCAACGCAGGGGAGGCCAAGTACAGTTATGAAGATTAACAGGAGGTTTTATGGGCAGAAAGAGGCTTCATACCAAGTTTGTTCCTCTCCATAACCTTTGGTCTCAGAAACACCCTGGGCTGTCAGTTGCTTCCAGCCCAAGTGGCAAAAGAGACTCTTGTACCTCTGGCCCTGCCAGCTGGATTGTGACAGATTTACTGTGCCACATTGATTCCTGAGCATTTTTGGAGGGGATCCTACAGCGATAATGCTTTCACCCAGGAGCTGGTTCCATTAAGAGAATAATGAAACCCCGGGAGGAGCTGAGGTTCTTTATAATGTCTGTGGCACAGGGATTTGCCCCACATACTGCTTTCCTATTAATAATGCATCAAGAGTTCCTGCTCCATCACCAAAGCACCCTGCGCACATCTGGGCTCCCAGACACCTTGCTCCTGTGGCAAGGAATGGGACTCTGCTCCATTACAACCACAACAAAATTTGGAGAAATCCTCCTCCGCAATGGAGATTCTCCAGGTTTGTGCTCTGCAGACCTAGGAGCAGGATTTGGCCCTGCGATTTCAGCTGGTATCTTGTGAGCCATGGGCTGAATAAGAACTGTAATTGGTGCAATTCTACATCTTCAAGGCTATTAGATCCTTGTAGCTCCCCATCATGCTGTGTTTGGAGTAAATAGAGAGTGTTTAGCCAAGCTGAGAGATCCTCTAATGGAACAGACAGTTCTTCCTCTCTTCATCTGCTTGTCCCCACAGCTTTGTTATTTAAAGTCAGATTAAAAAAAAATAAAAAAATAAAAAAATAAAAAAAAAAATCAGTAGACAGGTTTGGTTTGGAAGCCGGAGGACAGGAAAAGTTAGAGATATTTATTTGACAGGGTCAAGGTTGCTGCTTTTCTTTTCTCTTTCCCCAGGTCCCATAGGTGTTAGACTGAGAGACATTTAATCGAGGGAGTAGCGGTTTCATATCTATAACAAAAATCAAATAATGCAAGATGATTTACTCCCCCTAGCAACCAGGGAGCTTACCCTTAGCAACCAGCCTAGCCTCAGGCAGCGGTGTAATCAGCTTGAAAATATTTCAATTATTGTGTTGATTTTAGTGGATTTGAGAAGCGCTGTGCGGAGAGACCAGGCACATTCTGCCCACGACCTGGAGAGGAAGATATTGATTTAAACAGGTGTCAGAAAGGAAAAGTGGAGTAAATTTAAATGCAATAGGAGAACAGCACATTGAGTGTGGTTCAGTGTGGGGGTGACATTTTGCTCATCGCCTTGAATGAAAGTGACTCAACTGAACTAGAAATTTCACCTTGAAAATCATCTCCCATCGACACAATCAAGAGAAAGCCGTTCGCCATCTCTTTTTCCCTGGGCTGGGGAAAGGAGCGGGGTGGGGGGAGGCAGCACCTGGGTTTCCGAGGCGGCTTTGGGGGAAAGTAACTCTCGGAGAAATACAGGATTAGCGCTTCCAGCTCAAGAAATTAGGTGTTGGGGGAGAAGTGGGGCAGATGGGAAGGAGAAATGAGACAGCCTGTGCTACAGAGTGATGCCATCCCTAGACTCCAGGCTGCTACTCTTGGAGCAAGGAATTCGGTACCCACACCTGACTGAACTGTAACTGGTGGGGTTAACAGGAGCAGTGGTCCAGCAGGTCTCAGACCACGTTTCTCCTCCTCACATAGCAAGGGCCAAACTCTCTTCTCAGTAGCAACACCCCCACCCCACAGAGCAGCATATTGGGATGTCTCTGGCTTACTTCAGCCTCTCCAGCACAGTTTGTCCAGGCTTAGCAGCCCTGACCTGGCACAAAAGCAGCAAACTGGGTCCTTGGGCAAATGTCCCACTCACCTTCACCCTTTGCTACCCACCTTTGCACTCATAAAATTCCCCCAGCAAAGCCTCAGCCTGGCCGTAGGCTGCTCCTTCACACCCTGCTCCCTACGTTTTGTACTAATCACGCAGGGTCCCTGCCACGGTTACAGTCTGCGTGTAGTTCAACAAAAAACAGTGACATCTTTGTACACAGTGCACCGACGAGCTGTTTTCTGATGCAGCGGAAGCCTGTAGACAGTGTACTGATAATAGGGTTTCATCTGTTCCTAGTGAAGTGACAACAGACATGCCATGTTCTGATGAGCCTCTTGCTGGAAAGAGTGACACCGTGCATGGAGTGTATTAAAGCCTCGGCTCTCTAGGCTGCAACGGTCCATACTTAATACTAGCGATAACTGGAGTCGCAGCAGAGCTGAAACTTCTGTTCAGTCCACAAGGAAGCTGTTTTCTCTGACAGTTTGTGTACAGGGCACTTCTCACTTGTTCCCCTGCGGGAAGTGAGAAACATGCAGCACAGGGATGCCCAGCGCAAGGAGATCGATACGCAGCAGAGCCGAGAAAGTCACGGCTACAGAGCTGGCTGCCAGATCCCATGCCTTGCTCTGGACACCGCTCAGATCCATCCTCCCTGTTAGCATGGGAAACAGTCGAGGCAGGAACAGAGGCCCCGCATGGACAGTGGGGACCAGTGGGCTTCTCCTCCAGAGCCTCTGAGGAGCCCAGCACGTTGGCATTGCCTCGGTGTTCTTCCCGTCATTTGAAATTCCTTCTACACTTGTTGAGTGACCAAGGAGAATCACTTTTATTTGAGACTGTTCACACTTCTCCGGGTTCAATTTCAAAGTGGCATTTTTCGAGCTTATCACCTGCCATTTATAAAATGTATCAGTGCCTGCTCAAAGGCTCAGCAGAGAGAAGGATACGGCAGCCCTCCTCCATTGACAAGAACACAAACCCTACACAATCTTCAGACAGCAAAGGGCATTGCCTTATCTCTGGCTAGTAAAGGGTGTATCTTGACATTGCTACAATCACTGTCTTGGTGAAGGAAGCGCAAAACTCAGCATTCCTCCTGCATATTGACCCATTCGACAGCTTTTCTCTGTGCCATAAGCCAAGCTGATTCCTAGATCGTAGCTGCTAAGATAGACACATCCAGCTAAAATGGGATTTGGACTGCAGGCATGGTAATCCCACTACATACTCACACACCCAGTTTTGTCTTGCTTTACATACAAGGTGGTTCCCCGGTTGGGGAAACAGCCGCGCATGCACCCCAGGGAAACAGCCTTCCCACAGGTGGTGGCCACCGAGCAGCCCCTGTGTTATAAATCTCAGCTTTATTTACCTCACTGTCGGTTTCCAGCATACCCTGAAAAGAAGAGGGGTGTCCTAAACACCTTCCTTTGGCTTATTCAGGATCTTACAATGACCAGACTGCTGCTAAGGTAACATCGACCGTGACCAGAAGACACAGTCAAGGAGACTTATGATGTGTCTGGGAGAGATTCAGGGTGGATACGCAGCCAAACACCTTCACACCACCAGGACCAGCTTAATGAGAGTACACACTTTAACCTCACTGAATAGGCAGCATCCTTCCCTTGCTGCTCCCAGCAGTGCAAACAGAGCCTGTTTGATGTGCTGACCTGCCCTCCACAAGCATCTTACGCTCTTTATCTTTGTTGGATTGGGAGGGAGAGGAGAAAAAAAATTAAAAAAAAAAAGATAAAAAGATTCAGATTATTTTTAAGCCCATTTGCTGCCTTGCTCTGAAATATGCAGCCGCTTCCCTGGAACATACCTTCAGCGTAATCCGCTCTTTACCAGATTCCATAGTCGCCTCATTCACACGTTCCTCTGCCTTCCTTCATTATAACCTGTTGCTTGCCAGAAACCTTAGCAGCTTAAACTGGACTGCTTCTTTGCTTGATAACAGTAATCAGAGCTTTAGCAAGCAGCTTTGCAGAATCAGCCTGCCCCGTACCCCTCCCACTCCCAATTTTCTGGTGGATAGGCAATTGCTCAGGGGGAAAAGAAAACGTATCTGTTCACCTAGAGAATAAAACAATTTGTGTTTGGAGGGGTGTTTACTGCAAAATGAGGTACTTGGGCATTGCCACACAAGTTTTCACAAGGCAAATTGACTTAAACTTATAGAACCTCTGTCCTGGCCTTTTACTTCATTAGTATTTGGGAAGTTATTAATACTCAATGACTAAATTGGAGTAGGTAAATACATGGGGACATCTCCTGCCATTGATTTTTGGGCAGAATACCCCTCTGAAATCAATGGAGAGCTTTGCTTAAAAACCAGGGGCATGATGAGGGCCACATTTCTTAAGCAGGGATTCCAATATGAGTTTATCTCCTGGCTCTGTCTCCCAAACCTTACGTTTCTGTCTTCTCGGTCCCGTTTTCCTGCAGTACAATCCAAGTAACACCCCTTGACGTCTCATCAAAATTCAACTCTTATTTTCTATTGCAGCTCTTTAAAGGGAACCAGGCAGTTGTTGTTACTGTGCATTTGGAGATAAAGATCTGGAGATTCGGGTTATTCTGCCTTTTGGCTTAGAACTGATATGTCGGACAGTCAGTCCGTGTGAATGACAGATCAATTCATTCCTTTTTGGAAACTTTTTTTCCCTTGAATTGTAAAGGTTTCCACTTGGTAATGGCTGTAGTAAGCCAGTGTTTGTAATTGAAATAAGAAACTGAAATAAGACATGCATCATCCGGCTAAACTACATTTATCAGTCAATGCCAACACTTTAAACTGCAAAGGCCATCCCAAATCACAAAGCCCTCCTCAGCCACCCAGCAGCTTAGGAATCAGACACTGATTTAACTCTGGACCACATCCAAGGCCTTTGAAAGTCAGCTGGAAGCTTTTCTTGACCTGGCAGATGCCCGAGAGTCACTCTAAGGCTCTTCCCTGAGTTACCTTGAACATGAAGTATTTCCTTTCTCTGGCTGGTTTCCTTATACTGCCACACACGATGACAGTTTTCTCCCTGTCTGAATTACTGCTCATGTTTTTGGTTTGACAAACAGCATCGTAATCCCTATGAATTTTTCTCAAACTTCGCAACCAGACATAAAGCTGGAGACCCATTTCTCAGTCCAGCAGCATCTCTGCTACCAAGACCGCCAGCTCCTGCATCCCCACTGCAAGCACTACACTTAAAAACAGGTTTGCAAGAGAAATATTTAGAGTGCAAGCAGACCTTTGAGTACGACACGAAGATTTAGACTTACAATATTCAAGAGAGGTTACATCAATCCTCTTCACAGATGCTTGCCTCCATGTCTGCTGCAGAGCTGTCTGATACAGCTGGGCAGGGAAAACCAGACAGGTCAGCATAGCCAGCAGCTACAAATAAAACAAAAAAAAAGAGCTTTGGCAGAGGGAAGAAGTCTTTATACCCTTAGCTGTGTTGCAGCTTTTTCAGACTCTAGGCTCATCTGAGGTATGGAGAGTTCATTCTCCACCTGAGCTCCTGATGATGATTATGGGCTGCACCTGGAGGTGGGAAACCCACTGGTGAGCCGAGATACCAACCTGGTGCCTCCATCCTACAGAAGTGCTTCTGCCTCCCCTTCCCAGCCCGTGCTTCTGCAGCAGAGAAACTCAACTAGCTCAGGTGTGTCTGCTTGTATTAGACTTGTATTTCCTTTCCTGGAAATAAATTTTGTGACAGCTGCCGAGGAGGATCCACTTAAGCTTGGTGCTGAAGGCAATCTCCTTCATCCGCTTCTCTCCTGAAGAAGGTCCATACACTAGACCAGAAAGGAACAGCAGGAACTTTCGTCTCAAACATGCAGAAAGCACAGGAGCAGCATCTTTCCCTGTGCTCCCACCCTTCTCCAAGTGGAGACACTAGTCTTAAAGGAAAGAAAAATACGGAAACCGCAAGCTAGAGTCTTGGGCACAGCCAAAAGAAGCCAGTGAAAATGTTCCAGCCAGGAAATAAATCCAGCCAAGCTATAAAACACTTCTACTCAGACACCCTCCCTGACACCACTGTGGGCCCCCTGCACTATATCCCACACTACGAGACTTGCCACCTATAAAATCAAGACGAGTGACCACAAGCATAAAATAAGAGTTATGTTTTACTGCCATGCATTTGAGCACTTCAACAGGCCAGCACCACAAGGAGAAACAAGGTTTATCCCGGTTTCCTTCAGGAAGAGCTTTCAACCAGCAAATTACCCATGTTATACCCACAGCAGAAGTGGCCACTACAGAGCAAAAGGAGCCCAGGGGACCTTTACAGATGCAGGTCTTCCAGAAGAGCTCTTGTTCTCCAGTTGTGGGTATGCTGCGTCTCAAATTTCTGGAGGATTTAGGTGTTGGGGAACCCCAACCTTGTTTGCCCTGGACTTTGTAATTGCACTTTTATCCACTGCTTCTCTCAGGTTTTCCTCCTGGCTTTCCACCAAGACTGGAGGAGTTTCCTAAGGTGTGAGGGGAAGCTTGGCCAAATCTAACTTGACCTTTATGGTTTACAGATGGCAAAGGGATCTCCCCGGCATTTCCAACTGACCCAAACCATTCAAGGGATCCTTGTCCAGAAGTACCTCTCACCCTTTGGAAAATTAGAAGAGCTCTGTGCAAATTCAAGCTCAGACACAAAAAACTAGATGTATACCATCTCTGTTGGTTTCAAACAATAAATGCACCCACCAAGGAGCTTTCTCCAGTTCTGTGTTCACAATATGTGTCCCCACTTTGCTCTGTAGTCGCAGCAAAGGATGAGAGACAAAACTGAACGCAGTGATGACCTTACGAAATCCAAAATTGGAACAGTTTCTCAGTTCTGTTTCACCAGCAGAGCTTTCCAAAAAATCGATACATCTTAGACCATTCATGTACACACCTGAAGCCGCTCAAAAATAAGCTCTTGCTGGCTTTTTCTAGAGACATATCATCACTTTAGATCACAACAACAGAGCACCCAAATCTCCAAAATCTCTTATTGCAAATAATCTCACTGCCAGATGAAAGGCAGCGTGATATTTATCATAAAACTGTGTTCATATGTAGGACCCTTGGCATCTTCACATGAAAGCAACCACAAAGAACCACAAGCCCTTTGTCAGAAGGTGTTTACCTTCACCACCCTGCTTGGTTTGCCCCATCTGGCTGCCCAGTGATGAAAACTGAAAACACTCTGTTCACAGAGTTTCCAAAGGTTTCATTTTCTTCCCGGGTTTTCCTTGTTTCAGGAAGGAATTTGGGATCACTCAGTGAAAGAAAGAACTATGTCTGCTTCTTCAGGTCCTGTAGAAACTTAGGGAGAGAAAAACTTTTTGTAACCTGAAGAATTTAGGAAATGAAGGGCAGCTCTGGCAGCGCTGAGGCCACAGCTATGCCACGGGGTCCAGGAAGCATCCGCCTCCCGCGTGTTGGTATGAAGCTTTAAAAAATAAGCAGCCCTCACAGGTGGATTAAACCCAGCCGTCCTCCTGCAGCCGTCAGAAAAAAAATCTCACTTCATTTTCTTGGGAACCAGATGTTCCCCACACGGAATGCTCCAAATTTGTAACAGCTATGTCAGACTCGGCTAACCTGTAATGGTCTTTGGTCAGAGTTAAAACAGAGCAGATAGAAAATATACAGGAGGAAGCAGGAAAAAAAAAAAATCACTCCACATCCTCAGCTGTAGAAACGTATTTGGAGTAAGCGGCGAAGGCTGCAGCTTCTGGAGGAGAAAGCACCGTCTCTCATTGAAAACACGACTGGTATTGGGGAAATTATGTTCCACATCAGCCGTCAAGTAATGGTTTTGAAACCTTAAACAGAGAATACATTTGCAGCTATTAGCACGGTGTGGTCATGGTTTGTATTTGAAGGTGAAAGCAGTTTGTAAGGAGGGAAAGAAAACGTTAATTCTATTCATCTTGAAAGTTACTTTAACTTTTCAAAATGCTATGGTAAATTTTGAAACTTTAAAATTAGTTTCGAGATGAAGAGAATTAATGAGTGAATTAGAACTGGTACAGAATTGCAATAAATAATATTCGAAACCTTTTAATAAGCTTTGCAGTGATTAAAATGAATGGATTTTTTTTTCTTTTTGCTATAAAACTGGAGCTCTTTTAAGTATAAATTGTGATAACGACTCAAGAATTTCCAGCGTCAGGTTTTTCCATTACATCTCAGCTTCCACAGTTGATCTAAGACTTAAAGAATAACATTCAAGCCTCACTTTCTAATGATGAGGTGTTTGACACGGAAAGCAATCCTAATAGAGAAGGCTGCTTGCCCACTGATTGCTGGCAAGTAGAGCTGACAGAGACAAAGAAACACTTTTCTACCGAGTCTCCTGGAACAACCTCCTCCTCGGACCTGGGCCTGTGAGCTATGAATGGGAAACCTGTTGTCAGAAGCACTCGACAGATCAGACCCGTGTTTGTAATGCCGCCAGCATTTGTTATAGGTCTTCCTTTTAACAAAAACAAGCAAAAAAAGCTATAAAAAGGAGCATAAGATTTTTAGTAATGCTGGCAGATGGAGCACTAATACAATTAATACAATTATACTGGTTTATGATACTGCAGGTCTCGTTCAATACAGACAAATTCTCCTTTGAAACCATTTGGAAAATTTAAAACTTCCTTGCCCGCAGCTCCTGCCAAGACGTTTAAGCTCGCAGCCTTTCTGAATTTTTTTAGGACACTGTTCCATCACTGCTGAGAGAGCTGCCACTGTCCTGTGAGTGGATCTTTGAAAGTCTCACACCAAGTTCTGCTTGGACAATTTCCCACAAATTCACTGTTCCAAATGTTGAGGGGAAAATCATCTTGACATCAAAAAGCACTGTAGCAAAAAAGTCTTTTACTGTTTGTTGAGCCATTCCCTGCCACGGCTGGCTTGAGGACACCCTCCAAGACTCTTTCTCCTCTGATCTCTCTTGGCATCCTTCATTCCTGTCTCTCCAGGTAGCTCGGTAACACCAGTCCCTTCAATACTGCAGTATTGCCCATCCCCAGTTGGATTTTTCTTTGCTGTTTCCTCTCAGCTTTATGTTCCAGCTGAGAATTAGATGCCCCAGGCTGACCGCTGCTTGGGCTGACCCATGCTAACCTCCTGAGATGATCACTCTCTCCACAGGAGGAAGATCAGGACTTGAGCCTGGGCTCTACAAGCTAGTTCTGCAAATCAGAGGAGTGTTTAACCCACTAATAGCCTCCACAAGCATCCTGCAAATTAATGCCTTTCCCCTTAGGGTCATTGCTGCCCAGGGAGCTCCACGTTGCCCCTCTCCCACCCCTGTTGTCTCTGTGCTCCTTGTGACAGAGCAGGTGCTGCTGTCTGGCAGTGACCCATTCTCCTGGGTGTCTACCGCCCTGTAATAAGTTTCTCTGCGGTGCCAAGATTCATTTTCAAGACCCATCACATCTCTATTATTTGTTACTCCTGCTTTCTCCAGCAAGATGCCAGATGCTTCTCCTCAAATCACCCACTTTCCACTTCATCAATCGTTCCTCCGATATAGCAAAACACAATCCCTCTTGTTTGGCTTTCAGCTTGGCTCCCCCACCTTAGATGTGAGGATGGAGCCTGAACTGTGTTTTCTCTCTTAGTTTTGTGTGAGAGCCCATAATCTACTGAGTAGTAGTTTGCAATAATCCTGCATAGGAAACACCACCCAGAATAAATTGTATCGTGTTAACTTTCCGGGTGCTCACTGTGCTGAAACCAGGCAGAGGGAAGGATGGAGTCGTCTTCCAGGTGTATTTATTTCACTAGCCTGGACAGCTTGTAATCGCAGACAAACTGTTTGTCCTTGACTCCTGTCTCAGCAAAGGAAGACTGAACTTCCCACAACACGATCCATATCACATCAGACTTGATATATTTCATAACAGCCTTTTATTCTCCTGTCTTTGTTCATTTATTTATCAATCTGACACTTCGCTAGATACGTCGCCGTCTTTCGTTTTATTCACCTGTCATTATCTCCCGCTCACATGTTATAATACTCACCTTTTTTATGTATATTAAAAATAAAAAGGCTCTTGCCCTGTGCCTTTTCGCTGTGGATTTTCTCTGTTGCGCTTAAATAGCAATAGAACAGATGGTTTGCAAATCCTTTCTGACTTTTAGTGATATAAATCGTCGCTATTCTGAGCTTCCAGCCTGCCTTGAAGCACTGAAAGGCCCCGCTGCCACACACGTCTGCACAGCTGAAGTCACGCATGTGACGCTCACCTGGCTTTCGGGACCAGGTCTATCGAGAGGGAACTCAGGAGCAGCGCAGAAGAGCATCATAAACACCCAAGTACTATAAATAAACATTTACCAGCTTTCCATGATCTAATCCTTGGTGTTAACCTGTGATAAATCTCGTGGGAGGGAGTCCAAGCAGCCTTCCCTCCCACAAATCGCAGAGGCTCGAAGCCGGTGAAGGCGACGCAGTGCACGACACGACTCTCTGGGTCCCAGGTGCAGAGCTGAGCCTCCTCCTTTAAAAGAAAAGTTGACTTAAAACTTACAGTCAAATAAAACCATCCTCTGTTTTTCCTCCAGCATTTTACAAGTGCAGCTAGATTATTCCGTCCTGAATTTTTTACTACCACCACAGAAACAACTAAAAATATTTAACTTGTTTGTTAAAATATTTAATGCGATTTTGACAGTTCACCAGCTGTTTAAAAGCAGCTAAAAGGGAATGGCAAAGTCTGTTGCTGAGTTTAATAAATATGTGTCTGTGCAATGTTTGTTATCTGAGAAGTACATTTAGATGTCTGCTTAGGTTAGTATCACATATGCTAGAACACATGTTCCTATTCTGGTGCACATCTATAATTGTGCCCATTTATCTTATTGCAGTTTAAAGTACCAACAGGATAAATAAAGGTGCTGCCTATTTTACTTAGAGAAAGAGGGAGACCAGGCTATTTAAGTCAGTGGGAAAAAAATATATATATAAAACACCATAGATAAAAACTTTCAGGGGTGGGGAAAACCAACTTTTAAAAATAACACAATCGAGGGCATTGTCTCTGTGCAAGGATTTTGTTAGAATGAAGCAATTCAAAAGCTTCTACAGAATTGATGGTAGGAAGAGAACGGCGGCAGAAGAGGAAAGGAATTCTGCCTGTGTCCTTTTTTTGCAGTCGTTTCTAGGCACTAATTTTCCACGTTTATTAGAACAAAATGCTCGTGCAGATTTACTGTCCCATTGCCTAGGATCCACGCCCAGGTAAAAGATGCCAGTGCTGCAGGTGAGGCTGAGGAAGGGACGGAGGAAACATGGGCAGGGCCGAGGCTACAGGTTTAGGTCTTTCAAGGCAAATATCATACCAGATAAGCCTACCCTAGCCTAACCTCTCGCCACCACATTAATCCAAACGTGGAAGGAAGCAACCAGCCCACACCAAAGCCAGAAACAATTGTCTCAACCCTTGGCACCAGCCATGATATGCAGAACGAGGAAATAAAACAGATCAGGAATCCAGAACTTTGCGGCTTGAATTCGTGAAAGCGAAGATAAATTAAAAAGGATTTAGGAGAACTCTAATTGCAGGAATCAGTCTTGAGAGACAGAGCGAGACTCACAGACTTCTTTGATGTTCAATCCATAGAAGTCCTCAAATTACAGAAGGAGAATAACTCTGCGGCTTGGAATAAACTGACAGTCCAGAAATACGCTGAAAACCAGTCGCTGAGCTTCAGTAAGAAGCAAAGACAAACTGCCTGTGGCAAAATGAACATTAAAACCAAGATCACCAGACCAACACAAAACGTATTTTGAAGAAGAAGCCAAGGAGCTTTATCATGTTTGTGGCTATACAGGACTGCTCACAAACCAACCTGGTAGCACTGGATTTTCCAGGGACGACTTTTCTTCCCTCTTGTTCTTACAGATAA
>WAAB01017032.1:12505-26179 GCA_013389865.1 Piaya cayana | reverse complement strand
AATCACGAGACGTTTAGCAATCGGAGTGCGCTATGTAAATACAACATAATTTATTGGATCCATTTCAGAGAACTATAGTGGTATTTGTACGAGTGTCCTAACGATAGTACAAGGAACGAGAGTCACGTATGTACAGAGATTCCAGGACACAGGAAAACTTGGTAAGGAAGAATTGGGTTAGTGGTAGTTTGGTCCCTGTTCATAGAAACCTCTGCTCTCACCGTAACCCCAGAGCTTTAGGTAGAGCCACCTACCTACCTTGGGGCGCTGCGAAGTTCTCTGCAGGCAGCAGAATCGCTTGTGGAAGCAGCAGGAGAGGGGGGTCTCTGCCTTCACACCAGAGACTTTGGTTATGAGATGTGTGCGGCTGAGTGGGATGCGCTGCTCAGGAGGAGGGAGAAGGCTCCGTACCCTGACGGGAAGCAGAAAACGGTCCACAGGCAGCTGGAAAGCGACCAGCCCAGTTCCTTCTTGGCAAGGTCAGTGTACCACGAGGAGATGGGGAAGTGCAGGTGTTGGAGGAGACTCCCCCACAACTGTGCCGGCGCCTTCCCTCTGCTCATGGCCACAAGGCACAGGTCTGCTTGGCCTGATGCTGCGCACGGGGCAAAGCTCAGCTCGGAGCTGGTGGAAAACACACGAGCAGATTCACATCGGCAGCGCTCCAGCACAGCTCCAGCACAGCACTGGTCCGGCCATGGAAGAAATCCAAGTCCAACTTTTTTTCTCCCAGAGGGAAAGCAAGGTGGGCCAAGCCTTGGGGAGAGGACGCCAAGCAGAGGGCGAGCGCAAAAGCAGCTCTGTCCAAAAACTGGATTCACAGCCAGTGGAAGAGGTGCTGGAACCAAACAGCACCCCAGGGAATCCGCGTAGACCAACACTTCTTCCCCAGTCCCCACATAATCTCCCTTCACGAGTGGGAAATGGGGTGTCCGGAGGGAAGTACCATGGCAGCATCAGCTACACAACACGGCTCTGAAGCATCTGGCTCGGCTCGCTTGGTGCCGCTGCAGTGAGGGGACAGGGAAGAGGCAGCACAGCGCGGCTCCTTCCTCCTCAAAGAGCGAGCAGTTCCATCATGTGGCCCAAAATATTTTCTTTTTTTTTTTTTAATAGAAATTACTATAAAAAACACCTAGTTAATCTAGAGCATCTTTAAAAAAATATTCCTGCAATATCACAGTTTTACATTGAAACTCGTTAAAAATATAGAGATTTTTTTTAAGAAAACGTCTCTGTTCTCCCCTTGAATCACATCTCCAATGCAGGAGTGGGACTCTTGAGTCCTCAGAAGAGACGCCGAGGTGGGAGCAGGAGGGTCTGATCTCAGTGGCACATCCGGGAGGTCATTTCCTTCTGTCAGAGGGACAGAAAAGCAAGGGACCATGAATGAAGATTGAGATTAGGGTTGTTCAGCCTGGAGAAGAGAAGGCTCCAAGGAGACCTTAGAGCAGCTTCCAGTCCTGAAAGGGTCTCCAGGAAAGCTGGGGAGGGACTTGTGACCAGGGAGTGCAGGGATGGGATGAGGGGGAGCAATTTTCAGCAGAAAGAGGGGAGATTGAGAAGAGATCTTAGGGAAAAATGTTTTGCTGTGAGGGTGGGGAGGCCCTGACCCAGGTTGCCCAGAGCAGGGGTGGCTGCCCCATCCCTGGAGGGGTTCAAGGCCAGGCTGGATGGGGCTTGGAGCAACCTGATCCGATGGGAGGTGTCCCTGCCCGTGGCAGGGTTGGAATTGGATGGGCTTTGAGGTTCCCTTCAACCCAAACCATTCCATAATTCTATGGTTGCCAGGTAAGGGTGTGGATAAAAACCCTCACCCGTGTGGAGTGGTAAATACTCCTCTCAGGCATGCAGTGACGCTGTTACTAAGAGCTCTGGATTGGGCAGGGCTGCCTTCCCACCACCTTCTCACACTCACACGACACCCTTCCACTGCCCAGCGGCTCTGCAGGTTCGCTCTGCTGCTCACAGCTTCACAAACAGCATCACCGCCTCCTGGGTCTGACATTCCCCATCCTCCAGAGCCCTGGCAAAGGCAGTGGTGTTGCCCTTGCTTTTCAGCGCTGGGAATTAAGCTCAGGGAGGTGGATCTAGCCATCCACGTCCTGGAGGATGCAGGGAAGTCGCTGGAGAACATCAGTTCCCCCCAGCTGATTGCCCAAATGACCCTGCTTGGCTGTTCCTGCATGTCCTGACTCCCATTTTCCTGACAACCAAACTAGAAGGCCACCCGATGTCCTCAACGTAGGCAATTTTGAGAAGGTACCAGACACCTTTCTGACTCCTCCACCCCTTCTGCAGCCCCGGACAGACCAACGTCTGTCCCACTCACCAGTGGTTCCAGCTCCTTGGTGTCTATGAGATTGAACTCTTTCACAAAGTAGTAAAAGTGCTTGTAGCAAGTGTTCACGTGGGCTTCCGACCCCATCTGGGTGATCCTGTCGAAATGGTGGATGTAGACGTGGACAAAGACTCGGAAAAGCCTGGAGAGAATCTTCTTGACCACTGGGAGGAAGTTCTTGGGGAAGGGAGTACCTGGGAGGGGAGACAGGACCAGGAGAAACGGTCAGTGAAGTTAAAACTGGTCCCTTGGGGCTAAAATCAATTGATAAAACAGACAAACTGAGACAGAAGATCTTCTCCCCCTGGAAATTTGCAGTTTCCCTCTCCTTCTCCCTCTCCATCTGGACCAGGTGACCAAAGCCCAGTGACAGAGCGCTCGACACCTTCGATCGCTACCAGTGACTAAAAGCAAGAGATCAGCCTTGAGGACTCCCAGCAGCTGTTTCAGTTCGATAGTTTTGTTCTTCTCCTATTCAGCACGTTTACATAAACGGTTCAAAACGTTAGATACGACCAAGCAACTTCCCCAAAGAAAGAACCGGTGCCGTTAACACCCCACGGTTATCTTGTATTTTGATATGTCTGCAGCTCCTTGGTTAAAAATTAAAGATATTAAGGCCTCCTCTTTAAAGCCACCAGTCCTCCGCGATTTGTTCAGCTGGGGCCCAGCAACGAAGCCTGGCCAACCAGCCACCCCAGGAGAATATCAGGGTTTAAAGTTCACCCAGGTGGTTTCTTGCAGGAGCGAGGATCAGTTAAACCCTTTCAGCGCCCTGCAAGGACTGCAGCGCTTCAGAGCGAGGAATCTGGGAAAAGCCGAGCTGAAAACAACAATAACAATTTAAAAAACCCCAAACCACAAGCCTCCTGCTGTTGGAAGCTCGTCAGAACAAACACCCTGTGCACGGTCCCCGAAGCCTGGCAGAAGAGTCCCAACAAGAGGCAGCACAGCAGGCGTCTGGGAGACAGGAGGAACCGGCGGGGAGGATTCCAGTGCTCTGGTTGCCAGAAGGACGGGCTCCTTCAGCCCCGTTTCCTCCTCTCCCCACTCAGTGTCAGGTTCAAGCTGAGTTCTGGCACCAGCGGAGGAGCCCTGGGAATGGTTTTTGTGACAGACGCGTCCCAAGCAGAAGCCAAATGTGACCCTTCTGGGCTTTGATGGGATAAAGATCAAATTAGGGTTAGGAAAGGGTCTTTCCAGACCAGGTTGGATGGGGCTTTGGATCCCCCTGACCCAGTGGGAGGTGTCCCTGCCCATGGCAGGGAAGTTGGAACTCGATGGGCTTTAAGGTCCCTTCCAACCCAAACCATTCCATGATTCTATGATAAACACCGGGGCAGGAGGGAAGGAACATCACTGCTCCTTATCTTTTCTATCCCAAAAGACAAGAGCTCTGAATAGGATCAATCACATTTACCCGATGCTTTAGACTCTGAATTCGCACATCTTATTCAACACAAAATAAACAAAAAACCCCAACAATCTTTGTCCCAAAGGCAGCGCACAAAGCTGTGTTTGGCTAAGGAGATTTTAGGTGTCTTAGGTTGGATTCTGGTTTCCATCACTCTGGCAATAGATAAAGCGCTGCCCCTCCCTCCACGCACGTGTGATCATCCCACCCAGCTGCAACAAACAACTGAGGAGACGCCAGAAAGCACCGAGCCAGAAAGGGCAGAGTCAGCTAATGGCAGCCTGTAATAATGAAGCAGCTAATTATGGAAACGTGGCCACCAGACGCAGAGCACATGCGTTCAACCCAAGCTAGCAATCAGCTCTAGGAGAGCTGCCTGTCAGGAGTCCATGTCCAGTGGGAACCACAGAATGGTTTGGGTTGGAAGGGACCTCCAAGCCCATCCAGTTCCAACCCCCTGTGCCAGGCAGGGACACCTCCCACTGCATCAGGGTCTCCAAGCCCCATCCAACCTGGCCTTGAACCCCTCCAGGGATGGGGCAGGCACACCTGCTCTGGGCAGCCTGGGCCAGGGCCTCCCCACCCTCACAGCAAAACATTTCTTCCCAAGATCTCATCTCAATCTCCACTCTTTCTGCTGAAAACCATTCCCACTCATCCTATCCCTGCACTCCCTGATCAAGAGCCCCTCCCCAGCTTTTCTGGAGCCCCTTTCAGTACTGGAAGCTGCTCTGAGATTTCTCTTCTCCAGCCTGAACAACCCCAACTCTCTCAGCCTGTCCTCATATGGGATGTGCTCCAGCCCTCTGATCATCTTCATGGCCTCCTCTCTATCTGCTCTGCCAGAGACTGACTTTTCTAACAGCAGCCTCTTGGTTTTGCTGCTTAGGCTCAGCTTGGCGTTCCTCAAAGCATCCACGCCTCCAAACAGGTCCTGGTACAGCTCTGGCTATTTTAGCGCTCCGAAGAGTTATGAAGTTTCCCAGGTGCTCAGAAGAGCTTATTACACTGAGCAGCACAAAAGGAAACTGCTCTGCCACAAGGGTGACCAACAGCATCACCTGGAACAGAAGCGGGACCCGAGGGCTCCAAGAAGGTGGCTCTGTACCAGCCTCTCAGTCACAACTGGAACTGAACTCACCGACATTGGTGGGGAAGATGTCCTCGTTGTTGATCTGTACCTCGATCCAGTCCATCAGGAGGTTCATGTACTGGGGAGCAGAGAGGGCCGTGGGTTTGCGGTACTTGTGCTCGTCCTGCCATCGGTACTCGTACTTGGGTCCCCCCGACATGACGGGGCAGGACTGCTCCGTGCAATAGTCACTGATGGTGCCGTAGATCAGGTTGATGCGGTTGAAGAAGTCCACCACGTGCACGGCCACCCAGTCGTTCTGCTCCTCGCCCGGCGGCAGCTGGACGGCAACTTTCAAGTCCAGGCCAGCATTGAGCGAGGCTTGAGCCTTCTTGTGCAGCTCAAACCGCTGAGTCCCCGGCTCAAACTTGCGCTTGGGCCGGAAGGTTTTGTCTTTATTGAACACTTGCTTTAAAGCATGGGACATTTTTCTTCCCTTCCTTCTTTTCCAGGTCCGTAGCGATGACAGCCGGAGACGGAACGCTGCTGGGCCACTTCCCGGGGCAGGGCTGGGGCGACTCTGATCTTCAGAGCAACCTCCTGCTGCTCATCTGGTCCTGATCTGCAAGGCAGCACAGAAGGGCAGCGATTAGGAGCAGCTCTCTCCACAGGAAACCTTGTCTCAATCCCATAGGAAGAGATCTGGGATGCCATCTGGGCTCTCGCCCCAGATCTGAGGAGGGGGAGGAAGCCAACGCCAGCTTTCCTTCCTCCCCCTTCCCTTGACAGTGTGGCAGCTCGGCTCGCAGCGGTGAAGGGAAAGGCAGCTCCGCACGGTTTCTCTTGCAGACGCAGGGATGAAGGATCCACAGCCCCATAGAGAAGAGATGGGATGGGGCACACCCAGACACAGGGACGTGACTCTAAGGGACGTGGCTGCCTTTCACCCCAGCATCACCGCACTGAGACCCAAACCGCACAAAAACATGGAGAAACTCCACCACCCACGCGGCTCCACCACGCCACGTACTTAAGNCACCAGTTTCGTTGCTCTTCTCTGGACTCGCTCCAGAGCCTCAACATCCTTCTTGTGCTGAGGGGCCCAGAACTGGACACAGTATTCAAGGAGCGGTCTCACCAGTGCCGAGTACAGAGGGAGAATAACCACGTACTTAAAAGGGGTAAAACTTTAAGATGGGTTTTACCTGGACCAGTTTTTTCACCTGGATCAGGATTTTCCCCTACGCTTCCCTCCGATTCCACCTCAAAGGCGAGGTTAGGACAACCCACAAGAAAGCTCCTCTCTCCAACTGTCTGAGCAGGAGCCGCCTGCGCAGCCGCAGCGCTGAGGACAGGACACGGAAGAGCAGAGAGGAACCAGAAAAAGAAGAAGTCGCAGTTCAGGCCCCCAGAAAGAAAATATTCTGAAATAACATCAGCCCGAAGAGCAGCCACAGCCTCTTCTGCAGGTGCAGGCAGACCATAAATACATTTTTTCACTTCGCTTTTGCTCACTTCAAGTAGAAAGCTGGTCAAAAGCTGGAAGAATGGGGTAAAGCTCGCCTTCCTCTTCCAGTCTGTGGAAAAGAACCAGCTCCAGGAGGGTGAGACTGATGCTAAGATCTGAGAGGACGCTGTTTATCTGCAGCTAATTATACCTCCTTTGTTCCCACATCCATCCCCGCAGATAATTTGTGTCAGGCTGCTCTTTGATGGAAGCTGAGGGCAGAAAGCTGCGTGTACTAAAAATATTATTTTACGGAGAAACAGATGAAGTAACAGAAACGAACTAAAGCTGATGCCTTCCTGAACGTGGCAAATAAAGAGTTTCCATTCTTTGATAAGCAGGCAAGCAAAACAAACCCCTTTCACCAAGCAGAAATCTACTTGGATTTATAGGAAGCCAGAGTGTGGTGCAAATAAGTAAATAATTTCCTCACACGTTGGCAAGAAACTCCCAAATTCAAGGTCAAAACTACCTTTGCTGCACCCCAGCCCCTCTCCGACAGATGCTGCACAGCGCTGATCGACATGTCTTCCCTGGAGAAAGATTAAAAAGGTTTAAACCACAGCCTCTTCTTTTCTTATTTAATTACAGCAAGGGAAGAAAACCCAAACCAGTGCAGTTTGTCCCACTAAGAACAGGCTTGATATTTCCTAGTGCTGCTTTTCCTGTAGAAACAGGCTCAGGAACCTCTTCTCTGCAGAAGAGAATCACAGGATAAGGTTGGAAAAGACCTCTAAGCTCATCCAGTCTGTCAGCCCAACACCAGCATCCCCATTAAACCATGTCCCAAAGTGCCACGTCTACGTGCCTTTTGAATCCCTCCAGGGACAGAGACTCCATCACCGCTCTGGGCAGCTTCGCCGCTCTTTAGGAAGGAAATTTTTCACAGTATCCAACCTATACCTCCCCTGGTGCAAGCTGAGGCCGTTTCCACTCGTCCTACCACCTGCGAGATCTCTCCATCACTTGGGTCTCTTCTCTTGGGTCTCTAACCTCCTTCCTGGGAGCTGTGGAGAGCGATGAGGTCTCAGCCTCCGCTTCTCCAGGCTCATCAGCCTCTCCCTGTGAGGCTCGTTCTCACGGGAGAGCCACACTCCCAGCAAACACATCCTGATGGTGTGATCCACCACACACACAGTTAGAGGAAGCAGCGCGGGCGTGGAGGGCCAGCCGAGCATGAGGTGGCAGCTTTGGTTACCAGAGCCGTGTCAGAGCCCGGCCACATCCTGCAGCACAGCGCCCAGACTCTCCGGTGAGCGGAAGCACCCGGGGGACTGCGCCCACCCCACCACGGTGCCACCTCTGGAGCAAACCCAGGGCTGGCTTCCACGTAACCAACAATGTGGAGAGCAGGTGCCGAGGCTGTAAGCTCTTCCCAGCAGCAAATGGGTCCCAGGACTTGCACACAATGATTTCCTTAATGCTGGAGATGGAGAAGGAAACATCCTTTAAAAGAAGTACAAAGGGTCATTGGGCATTGGAACAGGCTGCCAGGGAGGGGGTTGATTCACCTTCCCTGGAGGGGTTTAAGGGACGGGTAGATGAGGTGCTGAGGGACATGGGTTAGTGATGGATGGGAATGGTTGGACTCGATGATCTAATGGGTCTCTTCCAACCTGGTGATTCTATGATTCTATGAAACAAGCCACAGAGAAGCACAAGCATCACCTTCCATGCTCCCTGGAGGGCTGGCAGCATCCTTTGGCACAGTCCAATGCTGTTCCCACTGATTTTCTGTATTGTCTGTCCAATTCCAGTGATTCCACACGCATCCATGCCAGCCAGAGCCCGTGTCCCTTCAGCTGGATAAGGACACGATCCTCGAGCAGGGCTCAAGCTGTGGCTACAGGACCCGATCCCTGGCCCAGGTTGCCCAGAGCAGTGGTGGCTGCTCCATCCCTGGAGGGGTTCAAGGCCAGGTTGGATGGAGCTTGGAGCCCCTGATGCAGTGGGAGGTGTCCCTGCCCATGGCCGGGGTGGGACTGGATGGGCTTTAAGGTCCCTTCCAACCCAAACAGCTCCATGATTCGATGACTCGGAACAGAGCAGGGAATGGAGTGAAACAACAGAAAAACCACAAGGGAAACACCCAGACATCCCCTGGGCTTGGTCACCACCACCAAGAAGCAAACACCGACCATTTTTCAGAAGAAACTGTCATCTGAGCAGAACGAAGAGGCTTCAAACATGGCAGAACTTTAAGGTCCCTTCAATAAGCCACGTTCAAAATCTCTTCCTACAGAGAGATCATTCATGAGAACCGAGGAGCTTGACGCAGCAGCAACCGTCTCTCAGCCCATCCAGTATCTGTCTAAAGGCATTAGTGAAATGAGTAGCTAGGACTTCAAGCAGATGCAGCCTGTTTAATTACAGTCTTGGGCTGCAGCTGAGCTATAGAAACGTTTAGCTCTAGGGAAAAAAGAAAAAAAAACAGGCACAGAGACCAAAAGCATCCCTGACATTGCTCCAAGATGATATCACACATAAAATACCTACTTCCACAGGCAGGAGTCACAGCCTGGGCAGAGAAAGCCAAGGCTGGGGATGATCAGGTTATGGGACGCGCAAAGCACCTGGATGTGATTCGCAGGCTTCAAAGACGAGGGGGAAAAAATAAACTCCCCCCAACAAACCTGCAGGACGTTTTGTTTATTCCTCCTTTCCAGCCAGCCAAGATTACAGCCCACGTCACCGGTGCTCCGAGAGGACCTTGGCCACCCCTCCGAGATCACACAGCTGCCACAGAAAACCCCGTGGCAGGCTGAGCACAAACAAACCCTCAGCTCCTCCACTCTTCCCAAGGACACAGGAGCCGCAGCTCCGTGTCCCACCGGCTCAGTCCCCTGCCTCCCAGCGAGAGGGATCCAGCCCTCCCTTCTCAAAAGCTGTTTCTCCTCTCCCTCCCTGCTCTCGCCGATGGCAATCCAAGGCAGGGCTCTGCCAGGAATTCCTCCCTCTTCCCTCACTGGGAACAGCAGATCTTGTGGTGCTGCTTGACTTTAAAACCAGGCACACAAGACGCCCAGAGCAGTCGTTCTTTGCTACCTCTACACAGCTCGGATGGATGAAAAAAGAGTCGCCTCCTCGGAAACACCTGGACGGCAGCTCCCTTCACACACCCGCTGCAGCCAGCCGGAGGCTTTCTAGGCACGAGTAGCATTCCTGCTGGATTCTGCCCTTCCGCAGAGGCCAAATGGCCAAAATCCTCTTCCAGGAGCCCCACGACTGCTCCGTCAGAGCCTGCCCGAGCAACACTCAGCGCTCTCCTCACTGCGGATGGTTTAAAGCAGCCAAGAAACAAACCCAACGCGAGTCAGCCTGCCAGCAAGCCCCTACCTGCACCTTCCGCACCAGCCGATTGCCCCAAGACAGCTCAGCTCTTGCCTCAACTCCTCTGAGCGCTTGCAGGCGCTGGGGCAGAGCTTCCTTCTTCAAAATGGGAGGAGGGGGAAAGTCCCGTTTGATGCGCGGTCGCAATCCGCAGGGTCCTGCCGGCTGGGGAGGTGTCAGACCAGCAACCACTTCCCTCTAGTGACCCCAGCGGCTCACAGCCTGCTGCTGAGACAGCCCGTAAAACCCCTGAGCGCAAGGCATTACTCAAAATAATCGATCTCTCGCTGCCTTTTAGAGCAGCTCTGCTTGAGTTTTGTGAGGTGACACCGACATCAGAATCCAGATGAAAGCTCCTGGAATCGCAGCCCCTGGGTGATGATCCCAAGTTGGTCGCTCCATCCTCACGGCTCCCTGAAAGGGAGAGGGAACCAGGACCCCCCGGGCTTCCCCTCGATGTCCTCGGTGTCCTCGCTCACTGCTAACGTGTTGCTAAAGCCAGAGATTCCAATAGAGGACACAAACCCATCCCTGCTGGTTTGATACGGCGCTCACAGAACAGTGGATGCAGCCAACACTTCAAGTCAAAACTAAGCTTAGAGACCCAAGGAGCAAAGTGGCTTCAAAATAAAGAATCAAAGTAGCTTCAAAATAAAGAACTTAAATGAAAAAGCAAAGATGAACACACAGGGACATTTTTTTTCCCTAACTCCTTTCACAAACACCTTCTCACTGCTGTTCTCCACTAACTCAGATTCTCAGGATCCTGTTTTTCTACGATCAAAGCAGAGATTTTAATATGGAGAGTGAGGATCAGACCAGTTAGGGCAAGCAGGGCCGGACTGGTACTCACGACAGCTGGTTCCTCTGCCTCTGGAGCCGCTCCGGCTCCAGCTCGCCTTCCCGAGACGAAGCTTGCGCTGCTCTTCCAGACTGTTCTGTGCTACAAGAAGTAAATCTTCATCCCGCAGAGGCCGGTGAGGAGCGTGCGGGGCAGGCGGGGAGCTGAGCGTGGCCACGGCAGGCACGCCGAGCCATCCGCGATCGCGGCAAGACGGCGCTTCCACGTCAGCCGGCTTCCTGTCTGGCACCAACCGCGGCCTCACAGCCCAGGGAGCTGCCAGCAGTTTCCCGAAGGCTCATCCTTCTTCCCCTCTGCAAGCTCGGTCGTGTCTCTCTCCTTTCTGCTGCAAGGTTGCTCCAGGAGCAGAACCCGGCAGCACCCTTGGCGTCCCTTGGTTTTCCTCCACGCCGGCTCCTGGCAGCAAGAGTTAAAGGAGAGGGAGACGCGAGCCGATCCAGCTCAGCTGCACCCACAGCCCCGGGCTCAGCAAGACACAAGCAGCGTGTTTGTTCTGCTGCTCCGCAGGACAGTACCCACATTTTTCTCCTGGAAATCATTTTTCTCTTGAAAAAATCATAGAATCATCAGGTTGGAAGAGACCCACCAGATCATCGAGTCCAACCATTCCCATCAATCACTAACCCATGTCCCTCAGCACCTCGTCCACCCGTCCCTTAAACCCCTCCAGGGAAGGGGACTCAACCCCCTCCCTGGGCAGCCTCTGACACTGCCCAATCACCCTTTCTGTGGAAATTTTTTCCTAATTTTCAGCCTAAACCTCCCCTGGCGGAGCCCGAGGCCATTCCCTGCAGCCTTCGCAACACTCTTAACAGAAAATGCACATTTGAAATGCTGAAATCCCAAGATCGGAGCAAACAAAGAGCCCTTTATATCACACTACAAAGTGAGTCCTAAGAAAGCTTCGCTGTTTGCCAGCCCCGTGATACAGATCTGCTGCACAATTTGGAAATTCCCAAGTAGAAACTGTACTGACAGCCCAGCTCCCGGCACTTCCCCGAAAGAGGAGCAGGGCAGTCTCTTTACACACCTCTCAGCCATGCAAACACGGAGCCTCCTGCATCGCCTTATGCATAAGAAAAAGGAAACAGATAATAATAAGATAATAAAAGGTCAGAATTAGTTATACCTGGCTTTAACCGGTGTCTCCTTTTCCCCTGTGCTCAGACTAGTTTTAAAGTCAAGTTAGTTTATACCACAAAGGCAAAAGCTTTGCTAAATTAAGCCACAGCTGGGTTAGGAGGAGACCCAGCAAATCCAGTACAGCTGCTCCGGCAGAGCCCGTGAGCAACACACGGAAACGCTGCTGAACAGAGAGGAAAAGCCGAGGTCACCTCCAGGGATGGGGCAGCCACCCCTTCTCTGAGAATCCTGGGTCAGGGCCTCCTCACCCTCACGGCAAAACATTTCTTCCTAAGATCTCATCTCAATATCCCCGCATTCAGCTGAAAACCGTTCCCCCCTCATCCTCTCACCGAGAGATGTTTGTCCATGATCAGGAGCAGGACGGAGGAGCGGGCAGGTTATCACTCACCTCCGAGCTCACGGATGGATCCAGCCCGCGTGGCAATGGCAGGGGGGATGTTACAGGTGGATCCTCGTGGGAAGCAGGTAAGGATGGGGCTGCAGAACCCTTTCTAGTAGGGAAGAGGGAAGGCCAAAGCACCTCCAACCTCTACAGGCAAGGATGGATTTCCAGCGTGGGCTGCCCTGTCAGCCCCCAGGCATCCTCCCCANNAGCCCAGAAGTAGCTGCAGCGTAGCAGGAATCCCTGTCAGAGCCAGGAGCGTTACTGATGTCGAGCCCATTTTCTTGCCTCTTACGTGACATCTGCATCGCTAGCGGTGCCAGAGACGCAGCTCTCCTGGAGAAGTTCCACGGATCCCGCTCGCACTTCCACGCCGGCTGCGTGCGGAGGCAGAGCTAATCCGCTGCAGGCTCCGCGGGCACTGACTTAAGCCGACAAGCTGGGTCACGACTCCAGGAGACAGGTTAACTGCACAGACAAATATTCCTGGGATGAACCGCAGGCAGTGGGCGGCTGGCGGCACGCTAGGAGCTCTCTTTGCGAGGTTTGTATCCTGCTCCTTCGGGAAGGGCTTTAGCTCTCCTCCCGCTGGGCTCTGTCCCTCAATACCGGACTCACACGGAGCAGCACGGTGTTTACTGAGCCCAAGCTCTCAGCTACACCCTTCTCCCTGCTTTTCATAGAATCACAGAATAGTTTGGACCTTAAAGATCATCCTGTTCCAACCCCCCTGCCACGGGGAGGGTCATCCCACTAGGTCAGGGTGCCCAAGGCCTCATCCAACCTGGCCTTGAAAACCATTTTTCCAGGTTCCCCATCGCTGTCCGTGCTGGGCAGGGATATTCTGAACCAACAGCAGCTCCGCTGGGACCTGCCCCCACCCAAGGAGAAGGTACCACGGGCTCGGAGCAGGAATTTTAACTTAGGCTGATAAAACAACCACAGCAAGAGGCACAATTTTAGCAGGGGGTAAGGATTGAACCCCAGCAGACAAAAGGGCTACAAGCGCCTTCACCCAGGGACTGAGAGAGAGCACGAGCCAGACACAAGGCTAACTCTTCCCACGGCAGATATAATCCCACAGACAAATTCCTCTTCTCCCCACGTTAACATTTTGCTCTCAGAAGAAAAGCAGCATTGAAGGCAGATGCCCACGAGGCCTGTTGTCCCCTCCACGAGGAGATACGGCAGCAAACCAATAAGCTAGCGTGTCTCCAGGCGAGAAATGAGCCCGCTGATGTGGAGCCGGAGATCTCAGGATGGGGAGACCTCAAGACTGACCACATCACAGGTCCTGCTGCCACGGAGTGAGAGGAGAAAAAGAAGGAAGAGAAAAAATAAAGGCCAATCAGGCAGCCCCAGAAGAAGCCTGCAGTCAGGATAAAGAAAATAAAATGCAGTGGCTTTCAATCCAGCCATGGGCCTTACTGAGCTTTGGCTTCAAACTGGGACAGGGTACGGATGGCTGTAGAGCTAAAGAATGGTTTGGGTTGGAAGAGACCTCCAAGCCCATCCAGTTCCACCTCTGCCATGGGCAGGGACACCTCCCACTGGATCAGGGGCTCCAAGCCCCATCCAACCTGGCCTTGATCCCCTCCAGGGATGGGGCAGCCACCCCTG
>WAAB01017032.1:0-11866 GCA_013389865.1 Piaya cayana | reverse complement strand
AGCCCAGAAGTAGCTGCAGCGTAGCAGGAATCCCTGTCAGAGCCAGGAGCGTTACTGATGTCGAGCCCATTTTCTTGCCTCTTACGTGACATCTGCATCGCTAGCGGTGCCAGAGACGCAGCTCTCCTGGAGAAGTTCCACGGATCCCGCTCGCACTTCCACGCCGGCTGCGTGCGGAGGCAGAGCTAATCCGCTGCAGGCTCCGCGGGCACTGACTTAAGCCGACAAGCTGGGTCACGACTCCAGGAGACAGGTTAACTGCACAGACAAATATTCCTGGGATGAACCGCAGGCAGTGGGCGGCTGGCGGCACGCTAGGAGCTCTCTTTGCGAGGTTTGTATCCTGCTCCTTCGGGAAGGGCTTTAGCTCTCCTCCCGCTGGGCTCTGTCCCTCAATACCGGACTCACACGGAGCAGCACGGTGTTTACTGAGCCCAAGCACTCAGCTACACCCTTCTCCCTGCTTTTCATAGAATCACAGAACAGTTCGGGTTGGAAGGGACCTTAAAGATCATCCAGTTCCAACCCCCCTGCCACGGGGAGGGTCGTCCCACTAGGTCAGGGTGCCCAAGGCCTCATCCAACCTGGCCTTGAAAACCTTTTTTCCAGGTTCCCCATCGCTGTCGGTGCTGGGCAGGGATGTTCTGAACCAACAGCAGCTCCATTGGGATCTGCCCCCACCCAAGGAGAAGGTACCACGGGCTCCAAGCAGGAATTTTAACTTAGGCTGATAAAACAACCACAGCAAGAGGCACAATTTTAGCAGGGGGTAAGGATTGAACCCCAGCAGACAAAAGGGCTACAAGCGCCTTCACCCAGGGACTGAGAGAGAGCACGAGTCAGACACAAGGCTAACTCTTCCCACGGCAGATATAATCCCACAGACAAATTCCTCTTCTCCCCACGTTAACATTTTGCTCTCAGAAGAAAAGCAGCATTGAAGGCAGATGCCCACGAGGCCTGTTGTCCCCTCCACGAGGAGATACGGCAGCAAACCAATAAGCTAGCGTGTCTCCAGGCGAGAAATGAGCCCGCTGATGTGGAGCCGGAGATCTCAGGATGGGGAGACCTCAAGACTGACCACATCACAGGTCCTGCTGCCACGGAGTGAGAGGAGAAAAAGAAGGAAGAGAAAAAATAAAGGCCAATCAGGCAGCCCCAGAAGAAGCCTGCAGTCAGGATAAAGAAAATAAAATGCAGTGGCTTTCAATCCAGCCATGGGCCTTACTGAGCTTTGGCTTCAAACTGGGACAGGGTACGGATGGCTGTAGAGNTCTCCCTGCCCTCCCTGACTAAGAGCCCCTCCCCAGCTTTCCAAGAGCCCCTCTCAGTACTGGAAGCTGCTCTTAAGGTCTCCTTGGAGCCTCCTCTCCATGAACCCCAACTCTCTCAGCCTGTTCTTGGATAAGGACTCGTGTTCTGTTCCACGGGCTCCCTAGGAGCCAGAGCCACAATTCACCGACCCCAGCCAGCTCCCAGGACCCCGAGCAGCAGGACGCTTTCCCCCAGCACAGCCCTGCCCCAACAGCACCCAGGAGCACTCAGCAACATCACCACTACTGCCTCCTCTCCAATCCACTCACCACCACCAAAGCCAAGCAGCCAGGACTGCTGCTGCAGCACGATGGATTCTTTTACGTTGACTTTTGGCACTTGCAGAAGGGTTCTCCCCCTCTGCTTCAGATACTTGGAGCAATATCTCACCCGTTTTATCGGAAGCGGAACAGCAGCTCGAGCGGGAAGCCAGCGGCAGGCTGGAACAGGATTCACGGAGTGCTCTGCCTCCCAGGGGCATCTGGGAACGGGAGGATAAAGACGCAGCCCAAGGTGCACTCTTCGTCGACAGTATTAGCTGGATATTACGTATTCCTAAAGATAAGCTCCTAAACCTCCAGCAAAGCTGGTTATGGATCCACTTACAGCAGCATTTATGGCTCAAGTATCACAAAATACTTCCCTGCCTTACAAGAAATTATAACTCGGATGTCGAGGGCAATTCCTTTCCCAGATCCAAGCGGTACGTGCAGGACGGGTCGGGGTTTGCAGCCTCCCTGCTGTGACTTCTCAGGTTTTCAGAGCTGACAAGGCAAATGCTTTTCCTTTAAATTCAGCGGTCACAGAGGTCCCTGACCCATTCACAGTGAAGCAGGAGTTACAAAAGCACATGTCAATACAGCCCAGCCTCTAGAAACAGGACTGAACTGACACGTTCCAGTCCAGGGGGTCCTCTGCATCCCATCAAAGAGACAGATGAGGGCAAGGAAGCATCTAGCAAACCGCTCCGGCACTGGAGGGGGAGCTGAAGCAATGTAGGACGTTACTCAAGGTGGTGAAGACACTTCGAGCTCCTCAAGGCTCAGCCAAGCAGAGAGGAATCAGAGAATCACCAGGTTGGAAAATACCTATCGGATCATCAAGTCCAACCATTCCCATCAATCACTAACCCACGTCCCTCAGCACCTCGTCCACCCGTCCCTTAAACCCCTCCAGGGAAGGTGACTCAACCCCCTTCCTGGGCAGCCTCTGACACTGCCCAATCATCCTTTCTGGGAAAAATCTCTTCCTAATGTCGAGCCTGACCCTCCCCTGGTGGAGCTTGAGGCCATTCCCTCTCGTCCTGTCCCCTGTCACTTGGGAGAAGAGCCCAGCTCCCTCCTCTCCACAGCCTCCTCTCAGGGAGTTGTAGAGAGCAATGAGGTCTCCCCTCAGCCTCCTCTTTCATTCCTGCTGATGACAACCCCAAATAAAGCATCCAAAGGAGCATCCTCAATCCCAAAGGGGGGGTCAGGCACAGGGATCCAGCATCCTGCTCAGCACCCGGACTCAGCTCCTCAGCCCAAACCCAAAGCATCAGCTTTTTCTCCCAGACCTCCAAGCTGGTACCAACTCCCAACGCTCCCCCTTCTCCCTTTCCGGGGATTTCAGAAGGTCACAAGCTCACGCTCTGGCCCAAATTAACTCCACAAGTACGTGACTCATACAGAAAGTGAATTTAAGATAGAGAATACAGAGTCCAAGAAACAGCAGTAGATAAACACCGAGCTGGATGTGAGCCTACGGCTTGGAAAGGAAGCAGAGTGCATGGATGCAGCCCTGGGGCCCACGATAAGCAGGTAGCTGGGGAAACATCCATCTCCCAGCAAAAGTTCCCCCTGTCCCGAGCCTGGCAGACGCTTTCCAGGATGAAGAGGGGTTTTACACAAAGAAGGGATGGAAACTGAGAAAGTGCAGCCACTCCTCAACTCCAAGCAGGAGGAGAAGGGATCATGCCTTTCCCAAGCATTAAAGATCATGGAATTGTGGAATAGTTTGGGTTGGAAGGGACCTCAAAGCCCATCCAGTTCCACCCCTGCTATGGGCAGGGACACCTCCCACTGGATCGGGGGCTCCAAGCCCCATCCAACCTGGCCTTGAACCCCTCCAGGGATGGGGCAGCCACCACTGCTCTGGGCAACCTGGGCCAGGGCCTCCCCACCCTCACAGCAAAACATTTCTCCCCAAGACCTCATCTCAACCCCCCCTCTTTCAGCTTAACATCTATGACAGAGACGCTTCTTCGGAACAGCTGTGCCGCACGCTGGACAACTTAAACCCCTCTCTCATCTCCCTCCAGAGGAATTCTGCCTGTCCTGGCCCTCGGGAGCGGTTTCTTGGAGGCGGTGGGTTTCTGCCGTGGGCTCAGCATCCCGGGCTCCCACCTCCTGATACCGAGTCAGGGAAGCAGGGACCCTCATACTCCAGGCACCAAGGAGATGGAGGGGTCCGAGCCTCGGGCCTGCGCCCTTACCTGCGACACAAACATCTGTCAGCACAGCTGGGGGAGGATGGGGGAGACAGGTAGTAAAGCGCAGGGTGAGCCGGAGCAGGGGGCACCGAGATGCTGGTAGATCCTCGCTCTCCGCGCTGTTTACCCTAATTTGGGGTTCACTCCTGAGGGCTGCAGTGAGGACCCCGAGGTGGGGGGACCCCAAAGACAGCAGAGTCCCTGTCCTGGGAGGGGCTGGTCTCGTCCTCCTGCTCTCCAGGCAGCTCCCTGCCCCAAGGAGGGTCCTGGGTCCCTGCCCTAGGGGAGCCCCCCCACCAATTCCACAGGGTCTCTGAGTTAGGAGACCCCCCTCCATTCCAGGGGTCCCTGACATAGGAAAGCCCCCCCAGTTCCAAGGGGTGTCTGAGTAGGAGACCTCCCCCAATTCCAGGGGATCCCTGAGTTAGGAAACCCCCCTCCGACCCCCAGTAAACAGGGGGTTCCTGAGTTAGGAGACCCTCACCCCCATTCCAGGGGATCTCTGAGTGAGGAGACACCCCCCAATAAACAGGGGGTCCCTGAGTTAGGAGACCCTCACCCCCATTCCAGGGGATCTCTGAGTGAGGAGACACCCCCCCCAATAACCAGGGGGCCCCTGAGTTAGGAGCTGTCCCCCATTTCCAGGGATCCCTGAGTTAGGGGAGTCGTCCCCCCCATTCCTGGGATATCTGAGTTAGGAGATACCCCCCCCCCCATTCCAGGGGTCCTTGAGTTAGGATAGCCCCCCCAGTAAACAGGGGGTCACTGAGTTAGGAGACACCCCCCCCAATAACCAGGGGGCCCCTGAGTTAGGAGCTGTCCCCCATTTCCAGGGATCCCTGAGTTAGGGGAGTCGTCCCCCCCATTCCTGGGATATCTGAGTTAGGAGATACCCCCCCCCCATTCCAGGGGTCCTTGAGTTAGGAGAGCCCCCCCCCCCAATAAACAGGGAGTAGCTGCCTTAGAAACCCCCCCAATTCCAGGGGGTCCTTGAGTTAGGATAGCCCCCCCCCAATAAACAGGGGGTCACTGAGTTAGGAGACACCCCCCCAATAAACAGGGGGTCACTGAGTTAGGAGACACCCCCCCCATTCCAGGGATCCCTGAGTTAAAAGAGTTAAGTTAAATACCCCGGTATTCCAGGGGGTCCCTGCACTAGGAGGAACCCCCCCCTTTCCCCAGTTCCAGATGGTTCCCGCCCCGGGAGAGCCGCTCCCCACACAGTTCCAGGGGTTCCCCGCCCCAGGAGGGATCCTCACCCCGCTCCCCACCCCCGGCACTTGCCCGCTCGCAGCTCCCCGGCGGCGGCGCGGAAGCGGCTCCCCTCGTGCGGCCGCAGCACTCAGCACTCCGCCCCCCGCCCGCGCCGCAGCACCCGCCGCTCCCCGCGTGGCCCCTCTCGGCGCGCGGCCGCCGGCACTACTTCCTCTTAAAGGGGCCGCGACCCCGCGGCTCCTCCCGCAGGGGGGGAAGGGGAGGGGCCGGGAGGAGGGGCTGGGAGGACGGAATTGGGGGGGGAGGGGGTTTGGGTGGCCCCTGCTGGATTGTTTCGTTTGGGTTCAACTTAAATGTTATGTGCTTGTACCTTTCTATAGTTTCGTATTGTACTTTACTTTATTTTATTCTGGTTTTCTCTTCCCTTTCATTTATCCTACTTGGTGGAAGGTCTGTGTGGTGTTTGCAGCCTGGTCCGTGGGTTCCTGCAGTCCCAGCCCACTGGGGAGCCAAGAGCAGCTCCCTCACCTGAGCACCTGGTGCCTCAAAGTGTGAAGGAACCAAAGTAGTGGTGGCTCCAGAGCTGGGCTCAGTGTAAAACATGAGAAAACACAAACACTGTTCCTTCCCACCTCCTTTGTTTCAGAGCTTTTGCTCAGGTCATTCCTGCCTTTCAGCTGCTGCCACTGATGGAGCTGGTTCTGCGACCTGTCAGGATACAGGACTGGTCGTGGTTGCTCATGGATCCAGGCCACCCCCTGCCAGGGAACCCCAACCTTACGTGGGATCTGAACAGGCTGGATCCATGGGCTGAGACCAAGGGGATGAGGTTTAACAAGGCCAAATGGTGAGTCCTGCACTTGCGGCACAACAACCCTCAGCAGATACAGACTAGGAGAAGGCGGGTGGAAACTGCCTGGAGGAGAGGGACCTGGGGGTGTTGGTTGAACATAAGCCAGCAGTGGCCCAGGTAGCCGAGAAGGCCAATGGCATCTTGGCTTGGATCAGAAACAGTGTGACCAGCAGGTCCAGGGAGTTTCTTCTCCCTCTGGACTCAGCACTGGTGAGGCCACTCCTCGAATCCTGGGGTCAGTTGTGGGCCCCTCAGCACAAGAAGGATGTGGAGCGAGTCCAGAGAAGAGCAACGAAGCTGGGGAAGGGGCTGGAGAACAAGCAGAGCAGCTGAGAGAGCTGGGGGTGTTTATCGTGGAGAAGAGGAGGCTGAGGGGAGAGACCCCATTGCTCTCTGCAACTCCCTGAGAGGAGGTTGTGGAGAGGAGGGAGCTGGGCTCTTCTCCCAGGGGACAGGATGAGAGAGAATGGCCTCAAGCTCCCCCAGTGGAGGGTCACGCTGAACATTAGGAAAAAAAATTTCATGACAAGGGTAATTGGGCAGTGTCAGAGGCTGCCCAGGGAGGGGGTTGAGTCACCTTCCCTGGAGGGGTTTAAGGGCCGGGTGGACGAGGTGCTGAGGGACATGGGTTAGTGATTGATGGGAATGGTTGGACTTGATGATCCAGTGCGTCTCTTCCAACCTGATGATTCTATGATTAGTGATACCAACTTGCCTCCTCCACAGCCTTTGGAACTCCAGAAATCACCCTCACCTCTGCCAAAGAGCATCCAAGACCCGAGTACCTCCACGTCTCATTCTTGGATCCACATGGCCTGGAAGGGTCCTGTAAAAGGACCACTGACAAAGCCAAAATGTAACTTTGTTTTCAAAGTTTATTGGATCATCTCACACAAAATCATTACAGCAGCTGTGGAACGGTGTTCTCTTCGTCTTGTTTTTTTTTTTATTTTCTCCAGGGAATGTCGATAGCAAATAAATTTGTGAATGTAACACATCATACAGCTTCAAAATTCTAGAATCACTGCACAGGATTCCTTAAGAGAAGACTCTACATGCTAAAGTGACAGTTTTCATCCATGAATTAAAAATAAAAAAAACACTAATTGAGGAACATTATCCTTTAAGACAATTGTAATATGTTCAGTTTCTACCACACAAACTGGCGAACCAAGGGGAGGCTGACCAATACCAAAGCCCAGCGCACGAAACCTGCTGCCGACACAGCCCCGTGAGTGCAGCCAGAACACAAGAGTTGGTCCCAGCAATTCCCAACCCAACCTGGGAAGAGTGTAATGACCATGAGACACGCTTGAAGGACACAGCCTCCACCTGAAAGGTGAGATCCACTTTTGATCCTGTTCCCCACACGGGGCTGGAGTTCCACTCTCCCGGCACTGGTGGGAGCAGAAGCGGTGGCAGAGCAGGGCAGAGGACCCAGCTCCTCTCTCTGGGGACCCTTCTGGGAACAGAACCCAGCAGCTCCTGCCCTGTGCCTCAGAGTCAAACCGTTCCCACCTGTTCCCAGTTTATCAAGTATAGAACAGTAAGGAAAAGAAGTGGGAGCAGGGATCAAAAGCAAGAGATTTTGGAGGATGTCAATGGGGCATCTCCGACACTGTGACTGCACAAGACTTGAGTAGAGCAGGAGGGGTTTTCACTTCACAGTTTCTCCCTTTCTGCCCCTGAAGGTCCCCAGCTGCAGCTCCTCACCATGCCAGGCAGGGCCATGAGACACTATGGGACCACCCGGACCTCTCTGATTTGGGGCCATGGCTGTAGCTACACGTGCGGACGTTCCCTCAGCTGGTAGTGGTCAACCTCAGCTGGTGAGCAAACGATAACAAAAAAAGCAGGAACAGACCCCTTTGGATTTCCAGTTTCTTGCTACACCTTAGCTTTTCAGGAATGTGAAATTGAAGTGGACTCATCAAACACATCAGCAGAGGCTGCTCAAAGGGGAGAGGTGTGACAGACTCCATTTGCAGGGGGGTCAGCGGGAACAGAGAACCGAGCAGTAACTCTTCTAGCCTGTTCCATGCATTCACTCTCGACTCTCAGCTGTCACTAAAAGAAGGTTAAGGCTCAAGGCAACTACTATAAACAGAAACGCAAACATCCCGGTTCTCACAGGGCTCATTTGGATTAGCTCAAGGAGATGGAGAACGTTTATATGCTGATCACAATAGATCTTGAGATAATAACAATAATAATAACAATAATAATAAATTGTATTTAAAAAAAAAAAAAGAAAGAGGCCTTCAGGTCCAGCACCAGCCTCTGCTAGAAATATACATCAACTACAGCAGCCCTGAAGACATATCCCCTGGCTAAGGATCAGGTCAACCTTCCCTGGCAATAAGCACAAGCAACAGGCTCTGTGCTGCTGCTGATAAATTCTGCTCCGTCCACCCATCCCACGCAGATAGCAAGGATTATGGGATCACCATGAGCTGCTGAATAAATAGCGGCCACCCCTCCCCTCCCCTCCCTCCCTTCTCCAGTCATGTCACCAGGATCTCTTTGGGCTAGAAAGGGTTAACACCACAGTTTGTAAAAAGTCTGGAAATGAAAAAGGTAACATACAGCCTTAAAATGTCTAAACGGCAAACAATGGTGGAGTTAACTGAAAAGCACGTGTCCCAGGATAGTACATGCGTACGAGGGAGAAACTTAACAC
The DNA here is from genome assembly GCA_013389865.1 of Piaya cayana. NCBI lineage: Eukaryota > Metazoa > Chordata > Aves > Cuculiformes > Coccyzidae > Piaya > Piaya cayana. The sequence goes on along the minus strand of WAAB01017032.1, from coordinate 3,334 downwards.
TTGGGTCTGTTCGTCTTTACACGTCGTGTTTCTTGTAGCTGGAGTATTTGATAGGGAATATTCAGCACTTAGACAATGTCTCTTTCATCTCATCCAACAAGTTGCTAAGCAGGGTGGAATCACTGCATTTCCCATCTATGGATACAGAGTTCTCTCCCTTCGAAAGGAAAAGAAGAAAGGATTCCATTAGTTCCTCTTCTAAGCAGGGACGGTTTTATTCCCAGACTGGAAAGAGCCAGGAAGGAGAGATCAGTTCAGGAAAGGAGTTAGTGGTGCTGCTATCCACCAGCAATAGAAAGCCCGCAGGGAGGAACAGGCTTGGTAAGAGCACAGCAAAAACAGCTAGAGGGGTCAGATAAATTCACAGAACCATGGAATGGGTTGGGAAGGACCTCAAAGTCCATCCAATTCCAACCCCCCTGCCATGGGCAGGGACGCCTCCCACTGCATCAGGGGCTCCAAGCCCCATCCAACCTGGCCTTGAACCCCTCCAGGGATGGGGCAGCCACCTCTGCTCTGGGCAACCTGGGCCAGGGCCTCCCACACTCTCATGATGAATATTACATTGCCCACGATGTCCTTTGTTGATTTAGACAGGGACACTTCCCTCTTTCTGTTAAGATAGGAAACACCCCGCAGATTTAGCTTCTCTGGGGTCATTTTGAAACGTTACAACCCCCTCACCTTTTTTACCAGTAGGCAGACGTGATGGCCTTGGATAGAACGACTGTACATGGATGCACACGAATCAACACGTTCCACAACTGCAAAGAAAGCAGGAGTTTTCATTCAGTGGGACCACCTTTAAGACAAGATTTGCTTCCCATGAAGAAGCATGTTCTTCCCATGTTTTTTTCTGGTCTTAAGAAACAGAAGGTTCTATTGAGTGAAGGGAGGAAGAAGTCAGGGCTGAGCTGATGTACGTGCCTGGCTCCTCCTGTCCTATCTGGGATATTTCACAATCGGGAGGTTACTCATTGGTCTTTTAAGTAAGCTGCAAACATTTTGTGGCAAAAAATGCTGACCAGAACGTAAATCTCTTCCCCAGAAACACTTTGAGTGAGGCAGCATCTAATGCATAAACCAGAGCATGATGAAACAGCCACTGGTTTTGCTCCAGCCAAGACTTGTGTTTTAATTAATAAGCCCAAACCTGAATAGCTCCCTTACTGAAACAAGGCACTGTGGAAAGAGGCTGAAGCACCGAAGATCAAACACGCCCTCCAGAGAACAGCTACAGCCTGAGCTGTAAGGAAGCTGCTCCCATGACACTGGCCACGTGCCTCCCTGGGCTGGAGGAAAGCCACAGGGACATAGGAGAGTTCATTTTGAGAAAGCTGCAAGTTTTGAGGATACCAATGTATTACAAAACTGGAAATAACTTATCTCCCAGTTTATCTAGTGTGGACACCACCTGCTTCTGTCACTGCCGAGGCCGCAGAGCGTTGGCACTTGCCAAGCACAGCAGAAATTGGAGAGCATGAAATTCTGCGGAAGGTTCTGCACTGAGGAAGACTCACCTGAAAAATGATGATGAAAACAGATCTTCGCCAGTAGATGTTGGAAAGAAATGCTAATTCCATCTAATTTAACAGAACTCATGTGCAGGTCTCCGGACTCTAGTAGCTTGGCAAAAGCATCGCTGCAAAACAAGAAGGAAAAGAAACACTTGGACCAGAAATCCAGGCGTGATCTGCCACGTGAGCCCCACGCAGACCCTGAAACATGGCAGGATGCAAAAGCTGAAGACCGAGCTCTAGGCAAACGGGTTTACAGCAAAGAGAGGAAGTATGGTTGGACTCGATGATCCAAAGGGTCTCTTCCAACCTGGTGATTCTACGATTCTATAACTACACTCCGGATTCCACCAGAATCCCCTGCGACCTCAACCAGAGCTACTTCCACACCACCTCTGCATCACAGGGCGCACAGCTCCTCCTTCAGAATCCCTTGAAATAAGTTGATGGGCGTATTTTAAACCGTCAACCATTACATGAGATAACCGAACCGTAGGCAAAGCAGCCACAAGCAGCCAAAGTCGAAAGCCCGCCGCGTGCCTGGCAGAGACGGCCTGCAGCCAAAGCGCAGCTTCGCATGGGCGGCCAAAGCACCAGCGCTGGGCTCCCTAAGTGGCACTTACCTATAGCAAGGCGTCGTGATCAAGTATGAAGCGCAACTGAAGTGCAATTTGAAATCTAGTTTTTCATGGGTTGAACCTTCATCATTCTGCAACAGGTCAAAGGAAAGGAGATGAATGGGAGGCCTCGAGGCAGCAAGAGGGGGCACCACCCCCACCTACCAAACAGGCACTAATCAAGACTTTGGGGCTCAATCTGGGGATCAGTGTGAGAACAACCATCACGCTACTGCCTCTGGAAAATCAGAGACAAGGTGCGGGTAGCTGGGTTGATACACACACCTACAGCAGGCGAGGGACGCAACTGGAGGAGCCTGGCTGCATTTGCGATCGCATTCTGCTGAAATACATCGAGCAGCCTGAATTTATACGCTTGGAGATGTGGATTTACAGGTGACTATTTCCTCAGCAAAGAAAGAATGAATATCTCCCTGATTCTTAGGTATTGAAAATAGGGCTAGTTTACTATTTTTAAGAAACCCCTAAAATAGATGGTGGCTGACTCAGAAGCAGTCACAACTGTCACCATTCACTTCCTTCACAAGCTATCCACACAGCTCCTTCATTAATAATTTTACTGAAATAAGACTAGAAACCCACAGAGTCTTATACAGGTCAATACTTAATATCTTCAGCTGACCTCACTCTTGTTCTGGGTTTTCATCCTCATTAACTGCATCTCATTCCTATTACTGTTTTTTCCACTGGGTAGCAGGGTAGCAATGTCTGATCTTTAGGTAACCCAGATCAGACAGAACAGGCTCTGAGTTGCCTCCCTCGCCTGTTGGTTGCTCTCCTCTCCTTGGCAGATGCGTCACCGCAGTGATTTTCTAAGCTGACAACGTGGCATGTGTTTCAGGTCGTGTCGCTCACACACTGCCCAGAATGACAATTTAGGACATGCTTCCACAGTATTTGGGACACTCTTCGCACAAGATGTCATGTAAAAATACTTCTCGCATCACAGAATGGGCTGGTGCAGCAGAGATGAAATGATGCCTAAATAAAAAGCTCGAAAGCAGTGCTTTCCACCCAAGTCAAGCTCCCTTATGCGAGTCCAAAGGAAGCAGAAGCAGAGTTGAAAAGCTGCACTTACTTTGACTATAAAGGACAGTGTTCCTTTTAACTTCTGAGCCATAACAATACTCTGAAGTGTAAACACAAACTGGGCTTCATTAGAGATTCCTAGCACGAAGA
>WAAB01017031.1:13601-33318 GCA_013389865.1 Piaya cayana | reverse complement strand
ATTCTATGATTAATATTCATTAAAAGGTCTTCACAAGAGACATTCACAGAATTGAAGTTGCCTCCTTACTCTTCTGTGAAATCCTATTGCTTGCTCATACCACATTTGTATTTAATGCCACAGTATTGCAATTGAAGTACATCTAAGTTGTCTATTACTGCTCCTAAACTGATGTGAGACAATCTACATTCCAGCATATATGACCTGCAGCAGGCAGAGTAAGTGGAAGGCAGGCAGAGGCATTGTGTTAGTTTGATGGCAGTATTTACTAGCTATTTTCATGTTATTATTGAGTAGCACATGTTGTTGAGGTTTTATTGTCTGTCTTTTTTTCCTGAAATTTTATTGCACAAACATATTTCTTCTCCCCCGTTAAGCTAAATCTTTGTGAGGAACATCATTCTCTCCACCACAGTTTGGAGCTCTTTGTGATATGAAGACACTCATAGGCATGTTTTTGGATGCTCAGTACTCTTCATCTGGATAAGACTGACATCCTCAGCAATTTTTCAGGCATTTTAATAACTAGGAAAGACTGGTAACTAAACTATCATTACAGTGTGACTTACATGCTGACTTTTGTCATGACAGCCCTTTTTAACTGTGAGCGAAGTAGCACTACATTAAAAAAGGATATTTTTTGCCCCAAAGAAAAAGGTTATTTTTTCACAGTTTGCCTGCAGCAGTAGTTAAGTGTTCCACATCCAAGTTCTCTGTCATTAAACACACTGTACAATATTGCTATGCAAAAAACTACTGATTCAGCAAAACATTCTAACACGCTCAGTTTTGAACATGCTCGAGAAAGCAACAGGAAAAAATAATAATTCATAGAAGCAACAGTTAGCAAAAGCAGGATAAAAGAGGATGACATGTGTGAAGAGACAAAGTGAAAGCAAACAAAACCAAACATTTTTCTGCTTGAATGGGAGCAGACTTGTAGGGACTGATGTATAGATACTGGATTGGGCACCTGCTCCGGAGGAAACCTGTGATGAGAGGTAATAAGTAACAGATCTGAGACCTCTTATTTGACAATCTCCTAAATTTACATGCAGAAAATGCCTCTTGGTAGCAGCATATGGTCCCCTGAGGCTCTATTACTCCTCACAGTTGCAGCTACTGCTGGTTAAAAGGCAGAGGGCAAAGAAAGGGAAAATGTTCCTTAAAAATGTTACTCCCAAGTGGCTGTTGCTTTTAAAAGGTGCTTCTATTAGTCATACTGAAAGCATAGTTGGGAAAATGCTTTAGAAAGCATTTTTACAAAACCAAAAATATCTAAGTAAACATGTAGTGCAATTTTCAATCTCAGCCGAGGCTGGAAACAATGCAGCAATGTATCCAATAAATTTAAAATCCAGGCGAAATGTCTATGACCCACAGCTCAGACAGAAAAAAAAAGAGCTGCCTCTAGCCCACTGGCCATAAAATCATTCTCTAGTGATTCCAATCTCTTATGGCCTTGTTAAATTGCCCAGGACAAATTGTTTGTCAGACGTATCCAGGAATAAAATTATTTCATGCTCTTTTCAAGTGTCATCCAGATCTGACAGCAGCATTCAGTGCTCTGTACCTGTCCAAACCCAAACTGGAAAACAAAGCCACTATAATCTTTAGAGATGGGAAACAACTGCAGTGAATTTTACAAGGGCTAAAACTCATATGTTCTGGCTCACTAGTTCTGTCCAGTGTTTCTTTTCAGTGTCCTGTGGATCCAGATTTCTAGATCAAGATTTTTTCTTATATCTTGAACAGGGGTCAGCTGCAGAAGGTGGACTTGACCTTTTCCTCCTTATAGCTGCATTTGACTGTAAAACATTTGAAGCTAAGCCACTACTGTTTCCTTTATTTCCTCGGTGTTTTTTTTTTTGGGGGGGGGCTGTTCCACTTAGAAGGAGTGTAAATAAACAGGAAAAAACCCAAATACCCAAGCACATTTCTTTCCCAGTTAAGGCAGTGAAAATCAGTATGTGCTTAATAGCATGAAAGCAATTGGATTTGAGATAGCTAAACATTGCACTAAACGGTGTTAATGCTTGTTGATCAGGTTCTGCTACCACTGCTTCTTCAGAAGCAGCCTGCAGTTCCCAATACCAGAACCAGCCGTAATCAAGGAACACTAGAGATCCAAAATGATTTCACATCAGATGATATCTAATACTTCATCTGGAAGCATAATTCCCTCTATTTTCCCCTGTTAAGGGTTATGAGGCCATGAAGACTTGTGCACTTTCTTATCTTTAAACAAGTCTTGACTAATGAAAATCCAAAATGGATAAGGTGAAATGCTTGTGTAAGCTTTCCCTAGATGAAATGCAGCCGTATAACAGTCAGTCTCATACTGACTCTCCTCAGAACAGCAGCTGGCTCTGTTAAGTCACAGGTTTAAAAATATTTTAAGTGATTTCTCAAAACTCCTTTTTCCTGGAAAAGGTGTCGATGGTAAAATTAAAACCCAAACCCCAATGCAACCACATATACATGCAACAAAACTGCATTACTCTGCAGCTGGGGCAGGTGTATGATGCTATACAGCAAATCATGCAGCAAACCAGTCTCTCTCCGTACACCACGTTCCACAGCCACCACAACATATGGCTTTCTAAAAAAAGCCAAGAAGCACAAATAAGCACAAATAATCTGAGTGTACCATTCTTCAGCTGCTGTGTCATGTATTTCCACCTTCAAATAGTTCTGCCCTGTGTATAGGAAGCGTGTCACAGCTGGTGATCTCCAAGAAACTCAAAAGCACTCATGAATTCAGGACTGCAGAAATCTCTTGGTGCAGTTAAGTACAATTACTCTGCCTCTGTCCTTTCCTCTTTCTAGAGAAACAAAGGAATAAAAATAATCACCAAGTTCTACCACATTTATTGAACAGCTCTTTTGTGTGCGAATAGTCATTTGGATTCCTGCTGCCTGAACACTGTACTGTTTAATTTGGGAAAGAGAGGTGGATGCAGGTATGAAACAATTTGTCTTAAGACTTGATAAAAGACACAGAGACAAAACCTGCTGGCCCTCACTTTGCTACTCTGTAATCGGTGTTAGAGTAAGTAATCCATCCCATGAGACTTTCCTGCTGGCATTGGCCGTAGTATGCTAGGCAGTATTTTATCTCATCTTTCATAAATCCACTATGTTAATCCAATCTAGAGTGAATTCAGGGTTTTTTTTGGTACATTGGTATCTCTTCTCTAAACTCATGATGATGAAAAGACGTGTGTGGCTTAAAGAAAGGAAAGAAATGATACTGCTGAATTTTCTGTGGTTTATCACTGTTTCTAAAGCAGGAGCTCTCTTTCTCCCAATGCCATCACCAGCTTAAAATCAGTGCTGAAAGTGGTGCAAAGGAAAGCTAAGCCTGTGATGAGTTTATATCATCAACATGTATCTTGATGATGGTTTTGGTGGTCTGAGGATTTTTATCCTCCTCAAATCTGTAAGCCCTTTTTAATACTCTCCCCATAAATGTCTAACTCACAGGCAATATTTTTCTACCAGAAGTGTTCCACTGGAAGAGTAAGGCTTTTTCATTGCTTTTCATGGATTATGCATTCACCTTGCTCAACTTCTCCACTCCTCCCTCCAAATGCCTTACAAAACAGGGGGAAAAATGTTCCCAGATATTTTGCAGCAGCGCATTATACATATTCAGTGCTGCCTAACAATTAGTGTCACTTGGCATGTTACTGTCTTTTTCCTTCTAGAAGCAAATTCAACAGCTGTTTCAATAGAACAGGGGTGGTTTTGGCAGCTATGTAACCCAGATACAAACCTAAGTTCAAGTATATTTTCAGCTTTACTCTCTTGGCTTATCTTGGGGATGGGAATCCGAAGCTCTCTGTAAGCATCCAGCTGTAGTAGTTAGGCAGCTGGAGCACTGGCTGCCTGCTTAGGGCAAAACGTTTGGGGCCAAGTTGAGTTAAAAATGCCCTTGGCAACTGCTCGATGGGGGAGAGAAGGCAGTAATAGTAGGTAAAACAATAAGGGAGAAATAAGGGAGAAAAGAAAGCTTTACTGCACCTGAGCTGGAGAGATGCTTGTATTACAAGGACAGGATTATCTGAATAACCGGGTTTCATTTCTGTTTCCAGCTTTGCTTTGGCATCTCCCTCAGCTCAGCAGAGTGCAGGGCAAAAAGCTCCTTTCTGCTCTGTCCCAGGCCAGGGAGTTGACAAAACCTAGAATGGATTGAGGGGATGCTAACTGGGGGATTCACACCATCCTTCTTTCATCAATTGTTAGTCTGAGGAATGGCAGAGTCCTATCTGAAGGTGATTTAGAACAGGGCTGGGTGCAAGCTTGAATATCTACGCTCTGCTGTGCCCACAAAGGATTCCACAGGGACAGAAGCCAGCAAGTCAAGTGCCTTTAATGGGGCAGTGTGTACGTTTTTATGCCTCCAAGTGCTGCCTATGCCAAGGATGTGCCAGTGAGCTACACAGCCTGCCTTATCCTCTCTCTGGCTTGCTCATTGCGTTGGAGTTTGTAGGCTCACAAAAAGCTGGCTGTGACAGCTTGTCATCATCTGAAAAAGCTCCGGTGTCATGGGGAGTTTTTGACAGCTTCATTTGGGCAGATTAGTTTGTTCTCTGTGCCTTATTAGCAGCACAAAATGGGTGGAAACCGCAGCAGCTATCCAACCTCCAATGCACGATCTGGGATAAACCAGTTATGGTAACATTTTGCCTGCATTTTGTGACCACTGCTGGAGGTGGGGGTTGGCACAGCTCAGCATCACCTGCATGTTCCTTATTAAGCTGTGAATTGAATCCAGCAAAGCTGTGAAGGAAACCTAGCAGGTTACAACAGTGTAAACAGCTTGAGAGGATAGTTGTGGGGCTGGAAAATATATAAAAAAATGAAAAACATACCAAATCCAAATGTCTTCACTATAAAATGTCAGTCACAATGACTGCACCAAGACAGCCCGTTGGCCACTAGCTGCTAGTTCTCAAACACTGTTCTTACTGCCCCTCTGTTGGTCACTTTAGGTAATGTTTCCTGTGACCACACAGATATGAATGGAGGATGCACACAGCTGAAGAGCTCAAAACAAGTATTTACTACCTAAGCTAAGAATAATGAATCACTCCAGATGAAGCTCTCATATACTTACCACCATGCGGCACCTGTGGGGAAATGTGGTCTCGCACTTGTCTGAGCTTCACTGGCAGTTGTCATACCAGTGGTTGGTCAGGGCCACACAGGAGCATTCAGAAACTTGAGTCTCTTCTTTGACTTTCTTATATGTTTTGGTTTTATCACACTTAGAGTGTGTTGTTCCCTCCACACACACACTTCTGATAGTCTTTGGTGGTGGACTTGCTCGAGCAAGACGGTAGACAACCAGCCCTTAGTCTAGACTGGAGACCAAAAAGTGTAGGGCATGGCAGACTGATGATCTTTGCTTTTGTCCACCTCCTTAGACACTTAATGGGCTACAGGGGCGCTTGCTTTTTGGATGCTTTGCAGGTACCAGCCAGAACATTTCCAGTATTTGTTTTGCTGCCTTTTGGAGCAGTCTGCCACAGACAATATCCCCAGAAATACTCCAATGGACATGTGACCTAACTAGACTTTGAAAGACTCCAAATAATCCCAATAAGCCACAGTGAGCTCAATATATAGATTTTCTTGCTGGCCGTTCTGAGCACCAGCCCTGGTAGCAAAGACCAGCCTCTGTGTTTGTTTTCTTTTCTAATGGAGTGCTGTAAAGTGAGAGCAGTCTTCTATGGCTAAGTCCCTGCCAGCTATTATGCTACATCAGACAACAAAGTTTGCTTGCAATAAGGAGTAGAAAAATGGTTTGTATTGACAACAATGTAAATATGCATCTTCACTGGCCTGAAAACACCTTGATTGCTCAGTAACTCAAGATCCCCAAGGATGATCACAAAACTGGGCAGTGGGGTTTAATTCTGAGTCAGGGAGACAGTGGAAGAGCACAAGGAATATGCGTGGTTGAATATACATGGGAGAATTTAGTACATGAGGGCTGAGTTGCACCTCTTCCTCCTCCCCCCTTTACCTGTCTTCAGTCTCCAGGCAAAGTGCAGTGACTGCTTCAAAAGACAAATGAGAAGAATGTGGATGGGATGCATTGGTTGGACTCGATGATCCAGTGGGTCCTTTCCAACCTAGTGATTCTATGATTCTATGTTTCTATATGTGAGAATGAGGACTTACAATACAGTGGTCAGATCCAGCACACACCTTTAAGCAGGAAAACCCTGAGGGATGTCTTAATTTAAGTGTGTGTTGTTTCTAAATGGTGTTTTGCCAGGTACGCTTTTATAGGAAAGTGATGGAGCCTTGATCTGTCAGTGAGTAACAGAGCTGTCGCCAACCTGTTAAAATTTCATCCCCCTAATTACTGGAGTATGCAGGGGGTGAGAAGTTAGACATTTAGGAAATGTGTGTATCATGCAAACCATAAACAATTATTTGTACTTACTCATATTCCATAGTTGATAAGTTCAAACCACAGAATGAATGAGCTGAGTTTACAAAATTCTTGGGCAGAAATTTATTACGCTTATCTTCTTACTTTTTCTTGTTTAAGTGAATAGGGAGAAACAAGCAATAACATGTTCAGTTCTGCTGCACCTATTTTATGTGCTGAAGAAGTGTCTAATCTTAGGAAGTGAGGATATTTTAAAGAGAACATGGCCCAGTTTGTTCAAAGAAAATATCAGTTGCATATATGGTTAATACAGATAAAACTTATGTGTATACAAGCATACTGGGCTCTCTTTTCCAGCTGCAGGTTCTGGTTCCCCACCCCTGTGACCACAGCTTCCATGGTGTCCCTTTTCTCCATTTGTCCCAAGAAAATGAGTAGATTTAAAGTGAAGAATTCTTAAGATGCTTAAAGTGAAGCATGTCCTTCAGGGTTTTGCTGGACAAAGGCCAAAGATGTGCAGTGTTGCTCCTGTCTTGTCATGTACATAAGACATCCCCTAATAAACAAATAAAACAAGTTCTGTCATGTGCTAATGGCATTTTTTCCATCAGTTTGCTAGCTGACGTGTTTTCCAGTGCAGATGTTTCTGAAGGCAAACAAGGAGAAAACAGCACTGAAGTGGTCAACATTTTGGTTTTCATTTCATTTAAAAACTGCAATTTTAAGAATGATTTCCCCTTAAATCTTGCATCTGTGTGTGCCTTGGCACCTAAACCAGCACCATTTGTGGGGCCCTGGAAGGAACAGAAGTGCTGACACATGTAGCTTCACTTCAGCTCTGGGAAAGTGATGTTATAATTAATTGCAGGGATTCTCTTCATTGCCGGTAAAATTATGATGTATTTTCCCCCTTGTAACCTGAAAAAATAGCTTCAGGGTTTGATTTTTGTCCCAACCCTTGTTTTTCATCTCATGTGTGTTAAAAAATAAATACATTTTTTTAAACTTTGATCCTCTGCCAAAACTTGCATAAGTAGCAGTTCATGAAATAATATATTTCTCCTAAATTATGCAAAGAATGAGAAAGCATTGGCACTAATGCTACAGATGGCTGTGCCCTGTCTGTAGCAGCCACATAAACAAATTAGTGGAGATCTGTTATTTCTGCACTCTAACTGAGCACCAAACAGCTTTATTGGCATAAAAACAATGGCTCTGCCACTCTGAGAAAACTTGATGGACAAACAGTTTCTTTTACACTACTCTTATGTTTTCTAAAGCCCTCTAGAATCAATGATGCACAAGCCTTGGCTAATTCTGAGAAAGGCTGCTGAAAATCTATATGGATTGTATGTTGAATAACCCTGTTTTCCAAGCATGCCTTCCAGGCTGCCCATGTCAAGCACACCCTGCACTACAAAAGATCACTAAAATTAGCTCCTGCCCCTAGTTAAAAATGATCAGTTATGAAGCTAGACAAGAGACTGTGTCCATGTTGAGGAGAGGAATGGCTGTGCAGTCAACATGGACCTTTCCCCAGGGGTCAACAAGTTTTGGGATAAAGCTTTCAGCTAGCAGGATCTGCCCATAGCCATTGATCAGTCTTCCAAGAGCGTGCAGGACTCCATTGAGGGTGGTTCTTATGAAAAGCATATTGGACCATTCAAGTCTAGAGACAACAGGGTTGCAACGTGACAGCCATAACACAACAGACATCCAAAACACAAAAGGCTGAGCAGGTTAGTGAACACCTTTGTAAAATGGCTCTTCACACTATTTATTCCTCTTCCACAGCAGCTCCAACAGCTTTCAGGTGCATAAACAGATATGTAATAAACAGATCAACTGAAAATGATCACTGCATTGCAAGTGAGCTGAAAATGCTCCATTAATATACAGTATTTGAACATACCTCCTGCCCAACTTTAAAACATTTGTGTTTGCATTGAGTGTCACAGCATCTCTTGTGGGTACATCTATTTGTAGGAGGCTCAGCATCTAAGCAGTCTCTCATCAGCACGTACTGGCTGCTTGCTTGAACATATTTCACTGGATGACAAGGCACAGCATTGCATAAAACATCCGCAGTGTCTCTGGGTAAGTCATTGATAACCTGTGTTTCAGCCCATTCCTCCCACTGTTTCGAGCATATCTGCTGCATATGCTGTAAATACGGAGACTACTTATTCACAGAGAACAAGGGGTCTGATGAATGGCAAAAAAAAAAAAAAAAAAAAAAATTATAGGGATGTAACCCAAGGAACTGCAGTGGAATCTTTTCTCCCACAAATAATGTGCCTTTTAACTTGATGCTGAACATCCAAATCTTGTGCTGAACCATGTTACAGTGAAATTCCTCACTGTGTTACCTTGGTGAATTTCACATGACAGAGGCAATCCAGGCTGTGTAATGGCTTTGAACAGAAATACAGAACTGAAATACTGAAGATACCCCCTTTGTTGAAAACTGCTGTTCAGGAAAGGGCCAAAAAAGCAGAGGTCCTGTGGGACATTTGCCCCAGGCTTGCTGTTTGTCAGAGCCTGTGTTGTGGCAACAGCCTGGGTACATGAATTGCCCAGATCTCACGCCTTCCAAAGCCTTTTCCTCCACTGTTTATTAATCTTCTTTTGTGAAGCTCCTCCCAGTTATAAGCTCCAGATCTGGCTTCTCATTAATTGCCACTTAAGAACCAGACTGGTGATTTGGACAATGAATAGCCTAATAAGTAAAGGAGCCTTTTACCTCCGGGTAGGAAATTCAAATCCAACTCACAGCAGTAGTCTGGGGAAGTCATTAGCACCAGACGGCTCATAGTCAGGCAGTTGAAATGCAGCAGATAACCTCACCCCCCTGCTTTCTGCACAAGGCAACATGTCACCAGCTACCATGTCCCCTGTGCTCACACAGGCACAGAGAAACAGACCAATCCAGGTAATGAAAGGGCTCCTCAGCCCTCCTACACTCCATGGCACCATGTTACCAAGTGATGGGGATGACACCAGCCTGATCCTACTCCATGCTTGAGACGAACCCTGCAAGTTCTGCAAGCATCTGCAGGCTAGCCAGACTGACCTGACCTTGTGCCTAAAACAGACTGTAGTCAAAGGGGATGAACAGGTTAAGGTTTTGTCTGCCCACCTAGCTACCTTGGACAAGTTAAAAAGCTTTTGCCTGGCACACTCATCTTCAGATGGAAGCCTTATTTCTTATGGAGCTTAAATAACATTCTAGCTGGGTGTAACTTATTCTCTGTGACCCAAATTAATGTCTCTCTTAATTATCTGTGTCAGACTGAGTGCAGAGAGAATTCAACACTGGTAGAAGCTGTTGGATTCACAGCAATTTTAATGGAAACCCCATGCCCACACAACAGCTGCCTGAAGGACCAGCACAGAGCCACGCACCCCTTATTTGTTCTTAGCTGGGACCAAGGACCACACTCGTGCCACCCCCACAAGCCCATTCATGTATGTACTGTCTATCTGCAAATGCTGCCAATGATGTCTTGCAAACTTATTCTTGCGCTGCAATGCTGAGCATGAGAAGGTGCGATGAAAAATTCAATCCTCTTCTCAAAGTGCAAGTCATGTTTAAAATGCATTTCCATTCTGACCTCTGCACTCCACCCAGCTAACTGCAGGTGGCTGTGGGAATCCTGCAAACAGGGAACTTCTCCCCTCAATATTCAGGTCTGCTCTCTGAAGAGATGCAAAAAATAGCTAAGAATGATCCTGTAAATCACACTTTTTCATTGTGTGGGCAGCCCTGTGAGGACAGGAGTCAAACTGTAGATTCCCAAGAGTCCTCTGTCCCGCTCTGCAAATGCAGGAATTTGCCTAAATTTGCAGGGCAGGTCTTTAGAGGAAACTTGTCATCAACAGTGTCCTAAGCTGATACTGTGGAAGGGTGGAGAAGTTAAGATGAGGACATCTGTTTCATTCTATTTCTGGTACAAGGACAATAACTGCTGGTCAAAGGGTAGGGCAAATAGTTCAGCATGGTGGCATCTCTAAGCTCTGCAGTTCATTCCAACAAGGCTCATGAGTCAGATGTCTTTCTAGCATGGCATCAGACAAATATCTGAACTGCAGCCCACAAAGAGTCCTTTCTTTCTATTTTAAGAGCTGTGTGAACAGAACTAGAATACTGCAGCTATTTTTCCATTATGATTTATTTCTACACACACTTGGAGTCCACCCTACTCAGGCAACAAAATTCCAGGCTTGGAAAAATCCTCTTCTCAAGATCAACTTGTACTGAGAAATATCAAAACAAGAAGTAAGCAGGAAAAAAAGAACAGAAGTTGGTGGTACATGCAGAGGGGGTGGGGGGAGAAAAAAGAGACGACAAGTAGAAAACTCAATGCAAGAGAAGGTGTTCCCAAACATTTTTTTTCCCAAGGAAAGAAGATATCAAGAAGTCAAATCACATATAGGAGGAGTTGCAGAAAGAACAAGACAGGCTATTTCAGCCATCTGAAAATATAAAGAGTGCCATATAGCCCTATAAAAGAGGTTGAGAGCAAATGACAATGTGACTTCAAAAAAACTCATGGTGCCCTTCAAATCAACTGGACTTGACGTGGTCCAAACTCAGTGGTGGGGTGCCTCTGTCCTGCAAGAAAAAGGAGCTCTAGGTTAGATCCAAAAGTCTCTTTGGTGAAACCTCACTAGCAGGGCAGTGGCTCTGCTCCCTCAGTGTCAAATGTCTCCTGGCTCAATCAAAAATTCAACCGGCCTGAAAGAAAAGTGGTCTTCTGCCCTGGCAGTCTGCCTGACTCTGGAGCTTCTTCTCTGATTCTGTTACAGAAACAAGCTTATCCTCAAGTCAGGATAAAAACCTACAGGTGTCTCTCTCCTTTCCTAAGCTCTGAATTTTATGGATCCATGTAAGAAGCTGAGAGTCTCTAATACTGTTTCCTGAGGCAGGACATTTAATTCTGCACTACAATAGTCTTTTGAAGAAGATACAGTCTGTTGAAAAATGATGCATTCTGCTTTAAAGGTAGGAAATAAAGCTTCAGGTGTCAAGTCATGGTACTTTCATTCATGGAAAGCAGACAGCACATTTCAAAATATTCACAATAAAGTCCAGCAAATAACTTTTTCTCAGAATTTGCCTATAATTGACTGAATTCCAGCAGAGAAAACAGATAATGAGAGGCTGCTTATCTCTTGGCCCATGCCAGCAGCAATGCTGTAGGCTGTATCTAGTGAGCAAATTGTACCAGTCTTGTCCCTCCAGGGCTGGATTTTAAGTGTTAAACTCTTTCAGCTCTGCCAAGGCAGGACCATGCCCAAGGGGCATTGTTCCAAATTTTTGCAGCATGTCATTTGCCCCCAAAAGGGTATTTCCTGTTTATGTTTCAGAGAAAAAGTTACCTTTTTTCCCCTCTCCCAATCAATTCACTAACATAAACATCCTCAGTGCAGAATTTCTAATATCAACAATACTGTACATCTTTACCTCTCCAGGATATTGCTCTTGCCTTTGCAATAAAATAGGTCTGCCACAGTGGGAAAACTCTCCACCTTAACTTATACAGAGCACCTCTCTCTGTTCTTGGGAAACAATAGAGAAATAACACTGTCAACTGTTCCCACTCTCTGTATTTATTTTATTATTCACACAAATGTGAATCACTAGTCAGCATCTATCTTGAATCACCATAAACTTCCTGACTAGTTTGCTTTGTCTTTTCACTAGGCAGCCAGCCCAGTTGGTTCCCATAGGTACTAGCAAAATAAAACCCTGAGAGAGTTCTCTAACTTTTGATTCTTGCAAGCAAACTTCTAGTATTACAGCCCGATGAAGCAACAATCAGCACCTAGCAACGTTCCTTTCTTCTGCTGCATCAGTCCAACCCCTCCCTGATCTGTATTCCTGCCAGTGAGTAGAAACCTCATTGAAATATTGACCAAAATAAAAGCCATTCCCATCAATAAATACTGTTACCATGAGCTATAATTTTGCTCATTCATTATTACACACAGTGACAGCCTAAGCCCAGGGTGAGTAAAGGGGCCTGGTGGCAGCCTTCAAGGCTGGTCTGTCTCTTTCCACAGGGTTTCTGTACACAGACAGCATGTAAAGAGAAAGCCACATCAGCTGGAAGAGCTACACTGACAGTAATGGTGCTGCATTGATTTTAACTCACTCAGCTCCTAGTTCCTAATGTTCAAAGGAATGTTGTTGACATCTGTGTTGCCTATCTGGGGCTTTCTCTGCTTCTCTCTTTAAGTAATACTTGGAGACAATGCACTTAATTAAAAAATGGTGCACAAGCCTCTGAAATACATTCACCTGGCTTCTCTCAGAGCGCGAAGGATTGCTCTCAGGGCAGGAAACAAAATATGAGTAGTGTCACAATGCCCATTCCCATTGCACACACTTATTATAAGACAGAGAAAAAGTACGGCCTGAGATGGTACTTTGTGGTAGAATAAGGTATTTTAGGTGTTAATTGTTCATCTCTGCAACCAAAAGGCCTTTGAGAGAAAAGACTGACTGTGGGCCAGATTATACACCATCTGCCTTGGTTTGCTTCCTAAGCCATCCTAAATGCAGTGTTCAAAAATGATTGACAACAAGCCTGGATGGGAAACAGTAGCTGGGATCCAGAATAGCCTCCTGTTGTATCTGATATGCAGGGAATGCTGTGCCGTGCTCTGCAGGCTGTGTAAGTTCCGGATGAGTAGCCATGCATTAGTGAAACAGCAACCTTTCACTTGTGTCCCTTGACGAAAGAGATGGATATCAATAAATGCAAGAAGGAGTAGCAGCCCCTCAGGCTCCCGCTGGATCCTGACATGCTGCTAAGTGCCAATTTGAGTCTCTTTTTACCCTTTGCCAGATGGGAGGAACTGTTAAGATGCTGAAGAAGAGGAGGAGCGTTTCATGCCCTGTGTCATACATGCTGGGAGAGGGGTGGACATTTGACTGCACCTGGATTCAGGAGAGGAGGCTGCAGCTGAGTTACTTTAGTTACTTGAGTTACTTGAGGACTGCTGTGGGTTTTATTTATCTGATCACCACTGCCAGATAGACACAGACTGTCACTCTGTGCATGACAGACCATTTAAAAAGTTTGAGGTTATCACTAACGGAGTCTTTGCAATAAAAACACTGGAGGAAAGAAAGGAGGTGCAGAGCTGCATGTCTGTGCAGTAAACACAGACTAGAACAAACAAATGATGCAGAGTGGTCCAGCGTGCTGCTGAACTTCATGTCAAATGCCACAGTATCAGGGAACCAGAATGATGTGGCTCAGGTGGTGTGAAGGAGAATGCTGGTGTCTGCTGGGAGGGACCTGTGGTGGTGGCAGGGGTGGTCTCCCAGCAGATTTAGCTCATGGCAGAGTATGTACTGCAGACTGCAGCACCATGATTCCCCTCCAACCTGTGTACAATTCCCATCTTCAACTATTTCAAAGCAGGGAATGAGTGAGAAGCCTAATCCATCTGGCTTCTGTCCTACTTATTATAATTCTGTTTTGATAATGTTAATATTCTGAATGTTCTGAATGTTTTCTGCAGCCTTTGTTTGGCCAGAATGTACCATTCGTTACTTTAGCTACTATCTATGTGGGGGTAGGGTGTGTCTTTTATTTTAAAGCCTGAAGGACCAATGCAGGAAGGAAAGAATACAAATGGAAGAATAAAAGGGCAATCATGTGCTTATGAATAGCAGTTCTGATGTTTCACAAGTACTGTTAGAGACATGCATAATGCAATTTATTTCACTGAATACAAATAACCATGTTTTTCAGCACAAAACTAGTGAAGTTAATGCAAAGCTGGGGGTGCAGCAGATGGAGCTCTGAACTTGGGTCAGGAATCTTGTCTGTCCTCTACAGGGCTGCAACTGAACTGCATGAACTCTGGCATGACCCTTTCAGCTCAGAGCACTGCTCTGCTGAATCCTGCAATCTCAGAATGACATAATGCTCTCGTGGATGAGTCCTGATGGCTTTAGCAGAGGCAGATTCTCCCCCTTTGCCAGCAATCTGTGTCTCTAGCAGGGCAATGGAGATTGCTCTGCCAATGAAGCCCCAAAAAAGAGGTAACTGAGATGTGCATGCAAATGCCAAACCACCTTCCCAGCTTTAGGACCAGTCAGCAGCCTGGGGAAGCAAGTGCCAGGACCTGGTAACATCTCAGATGACTGTAACTTCATTTGCAAGGGCTCATCTATGAAAACCCTAAGCGGGGCATCAAAGTGACAGACAGAGCAAAGACTTCCTTATCACAATGCAAGCCACTAAGGAACAGGATTTGAAAAACATTTAAGATCCCAATAAAGGAATTTAGCTACTTCATAAGTATCTTTCTCAAAATGCTCCTGAAATAAGATGAAGCTGCAAATCACACAAAATTTAAGCACCATAAAGTATTACAAGGCCTAAGAACCTTTCAGCTGACATCTGTTCATTCATCTTTGCTGTGTGCGCTCTGGGTTAAGCATTGTGATGCCACAAGCACAGCTCACCCTGATGGTGCCCTGATCCAATCTGTGCACTGCTGTAATAACAAGTTGTATAGTATTTACATAAGAGTTCAGGTTTACCTCTCCCCATTCTTTCTCCCATCCCCAAAATCTTATCAAGAATATTTTAAGAAGACTATGCAGCATTTCTTGATGCAGGACACTGGGAAAACACTCAATCTTCTCAAGCTGCATCAGCAGGCATGGTGGTGTTGGGTTGATGATCGGACTTGATGATCTTAGAGGTCTTTTTCAACCTTAATGATTCTATGATTCTATTATTCTATCAAAAAATACTTTTTTTCTCACAGTTCCTGAGCCATTTGTGAAAACACTTTGCCACCCATCACCTTCTAGAATGCAGGTGTCTGATCATCTATTTAATTTACAAGCCTGTTTATCGTAAACTTATAAAAGATCTTTCAACAAGCAAAGGAGCAAAGTCATTAGATGTTTCAATAATCACTTCACTAGATAAAACACAAAAGTGGCGCAAAGGCTTTCTCTGTGATTGAAGAATAAAGACGTAAAAAAAAAAGGTTGGTAGTTCTTGAAGAGTTGAGGCAATCTCCAGGAGTCTAATTAGCAGAAAAATATACCCTTTCATTGACTTCTCAGTCAGAAGAAATGCAAAAAGAAGATCTGTCTATTCAAGATCACAAATAGGACAGAAGAAATGTTATGCACATGTTCCTTGAAGCATTTTGGATTATGCACAGCTCTTCAAGACTTCACCCAATTTGCATACTTTTGGCCTTTAGCAAGATAAATTATGAGACAGTAAAAATTGTATATTCTATCCTGAAGTAGTATCTACTATGTCTCTTAAGAGTGACTTCATTTTACAATTAAAATGAAGACTGCAGGTTGAAACAACACAGCAGGTTTTGCAGCTGGAACCAATGCTGAAGGAATATTTACATTTTTCATCTGATTGTGGAAAATACCTAGAAAAACTGCTCTTTGAGAACAACAGCATGTGTTATCAGAAAACAGGATGAAAGAGGGATAAAAATTCTTTACTCTTTTTTTTTTTTTTATTACCACACAGCACACAATGAGTGCATTATAACCCCAACAAGCTGTGCAGAATTATCATGATGCTAAAGCTTTATTTGTTTAAGGAATAGGTACAGGGCTCAGGGCCCAGAATTGGCAGATTTGACTTCCATGGTTAATTGTATTATCACTTCGAATTATCACAGTAATTTGAAAGCAGTGGCTAATTGGGTCCTACAACATGACTGTTGTATAGGTAAACACAGCCTTACCCTTGATCTGCTTTTGCGATCCCAACTGCACATCTGTGCGTGGCTCTTTGAACCTGGTCCAAGTTTTGAAGGTCCCTGAAAAGACTCCCCATCTCCATCCTTGCTTGCTTACTCCTGTCTGCTGTCTTGGGTGGATGCAAAGGTCAATGCAGTTGCATGGTGGGAGCAGAGCCAGAGGAAACCGCACTCTCTCCGTCTGTATGCTTCACAGTGCACCCTGCACCTCCTGAGAGATGGAACTGGCTGACCAGGCAGAGGGGATCCATCACCCACCCTCTGTAGCACCTCTATTTCTGCAGTGCCAGCCAGCAGAGGTGGGGAAGGGGCTGGACAGCAAATGCTTTAAGAAGCACGGTTCCTTCCTGCTGCATAAGGATGCAGGCAGGGAACACAGGGATCAGGGAAACCACTGTGCTTGTGTGATGAGCAAGGGTTTCTTTTCAAGATCAGTGTAGATCTCAGGCTCTGGATGCAGCCCAGGAGCAGACTTGGATGGGGCACACGCATTTGTGTGCTTGGTGTTCTTCCTCATACCCTGCAGCACGTGCACTTCTGCTAGCTCCCAGAAGCAGGCAACATTGACTTCAATGGATTTGGAAATGAAACAGAAATTACTCTTGGATAAATTATTCAATTTTTTGTTTCTATTTAAGGAGATTTTATGGACCTCTCAGTTAAATAAAATATGGAAGTGACATGATAAAGCATGTAAGCATACTTACCCAAGCTGGGTGAGAGCAAGGGAACAGGGCTGAGTTTAACATCCTCCCCTTGCTTACAGTTATAGGCCAGACACCAAATCCCACACTCTTGCCTCAGGCAAAATGCTATGCTTTGTCTATTTTTTTCCTGAGCAAAGTGAGCATGATGAGGGATTTTTGAGGAACAACTAGTCTTCTGCTAGTTGTTGATTTGGGGCTTAGTCTGTTGCAAAATATTCAAATGCTGATAAAGGTATTGGTGTGCACCAAGGTGACAGTGATGAGGCACCCAAACAGCATGTGGGCACTTGCTTCCTGGCATAGTACAGCCTGCCCCAGGCAGCCTCCTCCAGCCACCACTCAGAGCTGCAAACTGGGAGACATCCCATACTCAAATGATATATGAATCTGTGTTCCAGTTTTCACAGATGTGGCTGGTTTGGCTCTTATTCATTCTTTGTATAGAAACATTAGCTAAATTGCTGGTGGATTTCTTTTTTTCTTTTTTTTTCTTTCAAACCCTGTTTATTCTTTCTCACTAACTCTTTAAAGCAGAATATCTTTGTAGGGAGTTTTGGGGTGGTTTTGGGTTGTGGGGTTTTTTTGTGTGGAAGAATTCATATCAACACCCTACCCTCCCATAAATATTGTTGCTATCTGTGATTAATAGAATGTCTCAGTCTGGTGCATCCAATGCTATTGCAGAGTTATTTCCTAATTGTTCTTTTGCAGTAGAGCAGAGAATCAGATTTTAAATATGAGTTTTGTTTCAGAAGTCATGGGGTGAACTTTGTTAACAAATACGGGTAAAGAAAATTAATTTGGTTTTTGCTATGATTTTGAATGAGACAAATTTATGCATTTATCTCTTATTGGATAAGTCTTTTACCTCCTGGAAAGTGTGACTACTTGAATCAATGCCATATATCATGTCTTTTATATTACCGAAGCTGGACCCTTACTGCTTAGACACATTAAGAATTGCAGATATTCTTATGTGCCATCATGCTGGAGCTTTATGTTCCTCAATCCTTCCCTGCTCAAACATTTTAAAAGCTGCAGGTTGGATGTCAGTATTACTGCTAAGAATAAGAACTGACAAATTTCTAATAAAAATGCAGTGGTTGTTAAATCTTTCCCTTGCAGATCAAACTACAAAATCTCAGAGTCTGTGACACCAGGAATTCATTCAGGAGAAGGATTTGACAGGGTCTGAGAGCCATCACCTACCATAGCTGAGATGGCTAGGCAGAAGAAAGATGGTAACTCCTGGGGCCAGAAACCTGTCCCTGCCTATGAGTGTGGCAATTTCTGTCCAAATTTGCATTCAAGGCCACCCTCTGAGAAGCTTCTAAAGGACATGTAAAACCCAAACACCAAATTTCTGGCTATACCCTAATTAGTGTGCCCTTATCCATCAAATACTTTCCTCTGTACTTGTCTGTACTTCTCCTGGCTAATTAATCTGCCCTATAACCAGTTCTATCCATTGCTCTGGACAGTTTTGTGGCTTCACACCCACTGGCTTTGTGCAGAAGGGGCAAGGAACCAATCCTAGATGTGAAATTGTAATGTTATTCTCCTGTACTCTTGGCACAAAAGTGAATTTTAATTCACAGCACCTCAGTTTGGAGGACTAAATTCCTGTATATAGTTGATAGATAGGAATTCTTTTTTTTTGCTAGAAGTCAAGCCAGAGTCCCAGTAATTGTCCAAAACTGTGCATGTCTCCCATAAGACTGTTGCACATCTCAGCTCTACAAACAGAGACAGTCCCCAGGAGCAGAATTTCGTTCTTGAACAGCTAAAGGCCCTAATGTCGTAGTAGCAACCCTCATGTTTTCTGCAGGAAGAGGGTTAAAAGATGAAAGGGAAAGCACTTCCCAGGGGTGAGGAGGACTTGGATGAGCACAAGCCTGGAAGGAAGGATTGTGGTGAGCAGAGACAGAGATGGAGCTGTAAATCCTCCTTATTTCTCCTCTGCTTTACTGTGTGTCTTTGTACCTTCACTGCTTCAGGAGCCAAGCATTTAGTTTATTTTCAGTAAAAACCTGACTTTCCTGAGCTGCAAAGCCTTATCTCATCCTGAATGTCCTTGTAAGGGAAGTTCTTGGCTGCGTTCACTGTGAGACCCCAGCCACTCTGAGGTCCTGTCATGCACACAGGCCCCAGACACCTCAGCATCTGTTTTGCAGAGAACCTTCATTTTGCAGCTTCTATGTCCACATCANTGGATTTGGAAATGAAACAGAAATTACTCTTGGATAAATTATTCAATTTTTTGTTTCTATTTAAGGAGATTTTATGGACCTCTCAGTTAAATAAAATATGAAAGTGACATGATAAAGCATGTAAGCATACTTACCCAAGCTGGGTGAGAGCAAGGGAACAGGGCTGAGTTTAACATCCTCCCCTTGCTTACAGTTATAGGCCAGACACCAAATCCCACACTCTTGCCTCAGGCAAAATGCTATGCTTTGTCTATTTTTTTCCTGAGCAAAGTGAGCATGATGAGGGATTTTTGAGGAACAACTAGTCTTCTGCTAGTTGTTGATTTGGGGCTTAGTCTGTTGCAAAATATTCAAATGCTGATAAAGGTATTGGTGTGCACCAAGGTGACAGTGATGAGGCACCCAAACAGCATGTGGGCACTTGCTTCCTGGCATAGTACAGCCTGCCCCAGGCAGCCTCCTCCAGCCACCACTCAGAGCTGCAAACTGGGAGACATCCCATACTCAAATGATATATGAATCTGTGTTCCAGTTTTCACAGATGTGGCTGGTTTGGCTCTCATTCATTCTTTGTACAGAAATATTAGCTAAAGTGCTGGTGGATTTCTTTTTTCTTTTTT
>WAAB01017031.1:0-13484 GCA_013389865.1 Piaya cayana | reverse complement strand
CAAATACTTTCCTCTGTACTTGTCTGTACTTCTCCTGGCTAATTAATCTGCCCTATAACCAGTTCTATCCATTGCTCTGGACAGTTTTGTGGCTTCACACCCACTGGCTTTGTGCAGAAGGGGCAAGGAACCAATCCTAGATGTGAAATTGTAATGTTATTCTCCTGTACTCTTGGCACAAAAGTGAATTTCAATTCACAGCACCTCAGTTTGGAGGACTAAATTCCTGTATATAGTTGATAGATAGGAATTCTTTTTTTTTGCTAGAAGTCAAGCCAGAGTCCCAGTAATGTCCAAAGCTGTGCATGTCTCCCATAAGACTGTTGCACATCTCAGCTCTACAAACGGAGACAGCCCCTAGGAGCAGAATTTCGTTCTTGAACAGCTAAAGGCCCTAATGTCGTAGTAGCAACCCTCATGTTTTCTGCAGGAAGAGGGTTAAAAGATGAAAGGGAAAGCACTTCCCAGGGGTGAGGAGGACTTGGATGAGCACAAGCCTGGAAGGAAGGATTGTGGTGAGCAGAGACAGAGATGGAGCTGTAAATCCTCCTTATTTCTCCTCTGCTTTACTGTGTGTCTTTGTACCTTCACTGCTTCAGGAGCCAAGCATTTAGTTTATTTTCAGTAAAAACCTGACTTTCCTGAGCTGCAAAGCCTTATCTCATCCTGAATGTCCTTGTAAGGGAAGTTCTTGGCTGCGTTCACTGTGAGACCCCAGCCACTCTGAGGTCCTGTCATGCACACAGGCCCCAGACACCTCAGCATCTGTTTTGCAGAGAACCTTCATTTTGCAGCTTCTATGTCCACATCAGGCTGAGTCAAACCTCCTGGGTGACTCTCCCTGCATACAGGAGATCACAGCTATAGTGAGGGGTTTGCTTGAGGAACATCTGCAAGAGCAAACCTTAACTGGAAGATGAACATGAAAAGTTAACAGTTCTAATGGTGATCCTGGGGTACAAATGCTTCATCTGAAAGGTTTGTGGAGTGAAGTAGCCATGCTGTCCATTTGCATGCCCCTTAACAGAGGAAAATGTGGGGATGTCTGGGAAATTGGCAGCTGTCAGTGAGAACTGTGTGAGGTGGGGAGAAAGATGAGCAGGACCTTCATGCTCCCCAACCAAGCTCTAGGATGGAGCCACCTTCCCTCTCCTCACAGGTAGTCAAACTAAAATTGGAGAAATATAATCTTTCAGAAGATGGAGGGAGATAGGAGGATTATCCTGGCTGTGGCTGCACAGCTTCACCTCTCAGAAGGCAACAGCAGAGCTGCCTGCCTTCTTCATGTGGCAAGAGAGAGGGAGACATTGTAGGGAATGAACATGGCTATCCCCGCAGTGATTTATCCCTCATGTATGACTTAGAGGTGAGAATACATGTCCAGGTACCAAGAAAAAGGTACAATGTAATTACTCCTTCCTTAGCTGCAAGCACAATGAATCTACCTCTTGTTATCACAGAGGACATGTAATTAAGCAAGTCAAGGACTATGGAATAAGGGAAGTAGCATCAAATACAGACACCAAAAACCTGCATCATAGTGTTAAGTAGCTTGTTGTGTGGCTGTTGAGAACCCTGAAGGCTGATTAAGCTCTTACCTCTGCTTATTCCTGAAGTCTTTTTGAATCCCCTTCCCCATGGCAGCAATCATCCCAGGCTTTCTAAGAAAATGGGTGAACTCCATTTGATTGCAGCCTGGCGCTGGGTCAGCCCACTCTGCCACCATCACACCTATGGAAAGAGAAATCCATAGATGAAATCAGAGAGAGAAAAGCAAGCCAAGGTGCTGCAAAAGCACCTTGAGGTCTGACCTCAGTGCCAGGGAAAGTCATGGAGCAGGTGATCTTGAGTGCTATCATGAGGCACTTGCAAGAGAGCCGGGTGATCAGGCCCAGCCAACATGGGTTTACAAAAGGCAGGTCCTGCCAAACCAACCTGATCGCCTTCTATGACACAGTGACACGTCTACTGGATGAGGGAAAGGCTGTGGACNTCTCCTCACAGGTAGTCAAACTAAAATTGGAGAAATCTAATGTTTCAGAAGATGAAGGGAGATAGGAGGATTATCCTGGCTGTGGCTGCACAGCTTCACCTCTCAGAAGGCAACAGCAGAGCTGCCTGCCTTCTTCATGTGGCAAGAGAGAGGGAGACATTGTAGGGAATGAACATGGCTATCCTCTCAGTGATTTATCCCTCATGTATGACTTAGAGGTGAGAATACATGTCCAGGTACCAAGAAAAAGGTACAATGTAATTACTCCTTCCTTAGCTGCAAGCACAATGAATCTACCTCTTGTTATCACAGAGGACATGTAATTAAGCAAGTCAAGGACTATGGAATAAGGGAAGTAGCATCAAATACAGACACCAAAAACCTGCATCATAGTGTTAAGTAGCTTGTTGTGTGGCTGTTGAGAACCCTGAAGGCTGATTAAGCTCTTACCTCTGCTTATTCCTGAAGTCTTTTTGAATCCCCTTCCCCATGGCAGCAATCATCCCAGGCTTTCTAAGAAAATGGGTGAACTCCATTTGATTGCAGCCTGGCGCTGGGTCAGCCCACTCTGCCACCATCACACCTATGGAAAGAGAAATCCATAGATGAAATCAGAGAGAGAAAAGCAAGCCAAGGTGCTGCAAAAGAATCTGGCATCATCTGCCAGCTCTGCTCTTGATGTGCCTGTGTTTCCCTTTTCTCTTCTGTTCAAAAGTCTTGCTGGAGTCTGCCAGCCATGCCACAGAGTAGCGGTGTTTTACTGTTAACCAGGACCATGCACCCTATAAACAAAGGGCTTTGTATCAGGACCTTCAAAAAACCAGAAATACCCATACCTCTCATATTCAGGCTTGCAGTATTTGGCCCTGGGAAGAAAACAACTGCATCCAAAACACTCTCTATAGAGTGTTGTTGCTGTAAAGGGTAATATTTCTCTGTCCTAGTTTTTTTCAGACTCTCATAACTCAGCAGCTAGAGCTTGTTTTTCAAAGATCTTACCCAAGTAGTGTGTCAAGGTTATTTTATTACATTTCTGAAGACTAGAACATGTAAATAAAATAAAGGAAAAAACCTGACACTGTTGAGGTCATTTGGCCTTTGGGGTTTTAAATGATTATTACAGTGGTATCTGAAATTTTCTTCTGAGTACATCCAGCAACCAGGGTCTCCTTAAGAGTTCTTGCTCCATCTAGTTTTGTCAGGCAGGGAAGCACAAGGAAAATCACTATTCTACCATATGTATTTCAGGAAACCTGAATGGGAAATAAGAGAGATAAGGGAAAATCACAGTGACTGCTCTGGATATTTACCCTCTTGTTTCTCATCAGCAAATTATGGAATTTTGACCAGCTCATTTAATGCTATAAAAAGTCCTTTTTAAACTTTTAACTATCGAAGATACTGTAATAACACTAAAAAAACCTCACACAGCAGTAGACAGAAAAATTGATAAGAGCTTTCAAAATGGAATCACACAAAGCCAATGGGCTGTGCAAAAAAAGCCATTTCAGCAAGCAGGCAGTCTGTCCATCACTGGGGTGATCAGCCCTCCAGCCGTTTGTTCTGATGACAGCTCTGATGAACCCAGGACTTTCTGGGGATGTGTGATTTTTTCCATTGACTCCAGCAGAGCCATGATTCAGCTGCCAAAGGTCTGAGGCTAATGGGAGTGAGAGATGAGCAGTGAAAGTGGAAAGGTGTCAGTTGGCTGGGTGGTTTAAAGCAGCCAGAAGAAGGACATTAAAGTATCTCTCTTCTGGCACTGAAAAATTTGAGATGGCAGAACCAGAGGACCATCTTGGGGGTGCAGGGTGTAGGGCTGACTAGTGCCAAGGGGAACCCAGCAGAGGGTCTGCAATATATGGGACCAGATGAGAGGTGTTCTGGCCCTGACACAGTGTCTGTTCTACAGGAGCAAGGAGCAGGCTTCATTTCCTGCCCTACTATATTAACAGAGTTCAGCCCATTTTGGTCGAGTCCATTTCAAACTTGATGATAACCAACTGCACTACTAATACCCAGCATCAGCATTCCCCAGATGTGGCTGTTCTCACACACTTCATTCTGCAATGACTTCTGCATCTTTAATCAGACTACACACAAGCATAAATACTTGCTTCAAGGGCTGTGGCTTTCTTAGCAGTGTGAGGTACGTATGGAGCTTTGGAACAGCCAGAAGTTCCCCTTGCAGCATCAGGCTCAGCTCAGCTTCACTCATCTCATGTTGTCCATTATGCCAAATGACTGGCTTGTTCTCCTCTGAGCTCATATACACTTGCATAGCTATGGCAGGAAAAGAAGGACTTTGGGTTAGGTGACAAAAATGGTGAGTTCAAAAGAGGTTTCACTCATCAGATTCATGTAGTCAGTCAAGAGCTGGACTTGGAAAGGCTTATGGGAAAGATGCGTTCAAAAAAATGGGTAAGGAGGTGGTGGGAGTGCAAGAGGAAAGAATTGATTTATGATGAAGCCAAGGCAGCTGATCTGAAAGAGATAATTATTCTTCTATAACTAGCCAGGGAATGGGGGATCCATTATGTGGATGAATGGAGACAGCAGAAGCAATTTGTCAGGCTGACTTGTTTGAGTGAGTAACTTCAATTCCTCCTTGTCTTCCCATAAGTGATTTTTCTTTCATTGTCACGTAGGAATGTGTTTTACATTTCAAATTCTCCTGATGCTTGCCTGAGTGAGGGAAAAGAGAAAGGAGGACTTTCACATGAATATCAGCCATGGCTTATTGCAGCATCGCCCACTGGCACTACTGAAACTACATGTGCACTGTGTCAGTTGTTTCCAGTTTTGAGGGGTTTCAGACTTGGCTGGAAATGATTCCTTCCTGAGGAGAATAGGGAATTCAAGAGAGACAACCTAAGAACAGAATATTAGATACCCTTTTTTTTTTCCTGTGGGTATTATTTATTTGTGTTTTTCATTGAAGTGAACGAAAGTTGTCTCTAAAACTTTCACTTTACAAACCTAAAGCCAGAATTGAAGTGCCTGTTGTGCATTAATCTTACACACTCCAAAACAGCTGTGCTTTTTTATTGAGGTTCATTTATGGGGACAGTTAATCCATATTCTAGAGTGCTAGAATTTTCCACTTTCTTTAAAGAAGAGGGAGCCACCTCCAGGACTGGGAAAGAAAGTCAGATATGGGGCTGGATGAATATGAAGTAGAGGGCAGGACCAAAACTGAACACAGTATTTCAGGTGTGGCCTAAAAAGTGATGAGTAGAGCAGGATAATGACTACTTTATCTCTGTCGGTGATGCCCTTGTNTTGTTGAACTTCATAAGGTTCCTGTTAACCCACTCCTGCAGGTTGGTTCTACCTTCTGAAATATCCACTTCCCCACTCAGTCTGGTATTATCAGCATACTTCATCAGGGTACGCTTGATCCCATCATCCAGATCACTCATGATGATCTTAAAAAGTGTTGGGCCCTGTATCAGTTCCCGAAGGACCCCACTTGTGACTGGCTGCTAGTTTGAGAATGAGCTATTTACCTCCAGCCTCTGAGTGCAGCCAGTTAGCAGACACTTTAACAAAAGTCTAGACAACAATAGAAAGGGAAAGCATCTTTCCTGGTTGTGTTTAAGAAGAAAAGAGGCAACTCTGCTCTGCATTTTGCATATAAGAAGCCCTCAGGGAGACTTTCTGGCCTCTGGAGATAGTGACCTTCCCCTAAGAAAGGGGAAGGAGATTTAAGATTTGTTCTTTTCCTCATTATTTCTGTATTGCCTGGCTAGAGGTAGCTCCCTGCTCAGCATCTCAGGTGCTTTGAATTTTTCTCTGAGAGGCTTCACTGTCCCCAGGTTCTACACTGGCCTCTGTGGTCCTCTCTGCTGTGGACACCAAGTTTGCAAAAGTCCACACATTCAGTTTCTACTTATTCAGTCTTTTAGTGACTGAGAGATTGGTAAGAATTTTAAGACCACCTGAAGTTTACAGTAGCTTTTGAAAAGTGTCTCCTCTGGCACAAGCACGGCTTCTCCAGAGGCTGCACACAGCCTTTTTGCACAGCCACTTTCCAGTGACTCCAAGGAGGAATCATACATGCGTTCTTCCAGCTACTTCAATGCCTACTCCTCATGACATGCTTAAATGAAACTCTGGCTTCAGCAGTTACTTACAGCAGTTATTCCATACTCACATCAGACTTGGCAAGGAAACTGGGTGCCTTTATGGTTTCCTTTTGAGGCTTTGGCCAAGCTCATAATCACTGTCTTCTGACCCCAGACACACTTGTCAGTCCTCTTTAGAAACTTTCTTCTCAATTACTTGTAGCATGGCCACAGTTCCCTGGAGGGAAACAGGCACTTCTAAGGAAAAAGACTTAGATTACTTGCTCTGGACATCTACATTATAATTAAATAAATTGCACCATCAAAATGCCTGTTCCTCTCTACTGGTTGTGAAAGGTGACAAGCTCAGATGCATCCAGATGCATCCAGTTACATCAGATGGGCACATCTGCTTAACTTCCCCAAGACCTGTCCTGCAGGAGTTTGGAAATGGGGAAGAAATAGCAGAAAAATTGATGCAACTTTGTCGTATTCTCTCTTAGATATGGTACCCAGGAGTCAGGGCAAAGGAATGGTGAAGGGATGTGTATAATTTACTCGGTCCCCTGGCTGCTATTTAGATAAGTCACATTTCTTATATCTTTTGCCTGGATGAGTTCGTAAGTGCAAATACTTGCAGCTTCAAATGTGTCCATTCATAATTGAACAGGAAAGGGTAGTGGAGCTCTTCTGTCAGAGGCTGGAAATGATAAAAGAAGCCATAAGTGATGCTAGTAAAACCCAAGCTGTTATCAGAGGAAGAAAGAGAGAGGAGGGAGGAAGGCAAATCCCCTGCATTTATTCCTCTGAGACACAATTAAAACCCTGAGTGAAGATTTTTTGGGAAGGATGTGTTACTCCCCCTGTTTCATGTGCCACACTTAAAACAAAGTATGAATTTACAACAGACAGAAGTAGCTTTACCTACTTGACTTGAAGTTTAAGACTAATGAACCCTCATTCTGCTTGTGTATCAGTACACGTCAGAGACATCTCAGCTGGTGTTGGAAGGATGACTGTGGTGCTGAACTTGACGTGAGAGGAGGGAGGCAGCATCACCACAGAACAGACCATATGTGTTGCAATTTCAGGCTTGAGGTGGTTCAGAGAGAGACCAGCCATCTGGGAATTAGCTGCTAATGTTCTGAGTTGTTGCTACACATCCAGAGGGAATGCCTTCTCTTTCAAAAGAGAACCAGTTCATTTTTTCACTATGGTATTTGGACTTGGCCTTTTTCTTTTTTGGCCCCAGAAACTCTCAGATGTGCAGTAGAACAAAACGACTGGAGGTGACTTGTGTTTTATAAAAAATAGCATCTCTCTCATGTTGTGATTTGAAATAAGATTTTTTAAAATTAAAATTCAGCTTTACATGGCAAATTCTTTTAAATTCTTTCCCTGGAATGTAAAAACCAATAATGTAGGCCCAAGCTTGCAAAGATTCAGATATCCTATGAAAAATTAAAAGTGCCTTTCTTCACCTGAAAGATTTTCTGTTTGTCAACTTAGGTGCACTTTTATTTAATGTTTCACCAAATCAGTACCCAAGGCAGCCTACAAAAGAAAACACCAACCACAGAGTTTATGTCTGGAAGCATAAGTCATCTTTCTATCTTTTTGATAAGAATGATGCATCCCGTCCCTGACTTGAAATAATCACCATTATGTTTCTATATAGCCAAGGGTTGGAGAGTTTAAAATTTTCTGGATGGAGATGAAGTTTTCTGTTCATTGCAGGAGTTGATCTTTTTTTATTAGGGATGTTAATGTGATATTGATGGGGGGGGGGGAATATGCTGCCATATTACAGTAGATGCAAAGGGTGAAAAGGATTGGCAAAAAGAGATTAATATTTTTTTGCATTCATTTTGAGAACATTCCCAGCAAATCTCTAATTGCCCAACACGTTAACTGTTTGGGGTTTTTTTCCGTGAGGTTAAACATTTTGCACTGTTCTTACAGTTACAAGTCTTTTTCTTTCCCTTTCTGGACACATACACAAGAGAAGAGTAATATTATTCCTTGCTATGAAGTGTTACAGTTAGGTAGCAGCTGTGATGGTATCAGCCAATATGTTGCTTTTAATGATCTCACTCATACATTATGAATGAGGAATTTGCAAGACAGAAAAACATAGCGAGCGTAATCTTTAACTGTTCAACTGCTAAAGAGCTTTCTACATGAAAGTTACAGTCCCTTTGACATTTAACGTTTGCAAGAACAACACAGCATCATGCTTGGCTTTAGATCAATGTAAAACGGATGTGTGGTCAAACCACAAGCCACGTTAATAGGTTTTCATGAGTTCAAAACATATCTGTCCTTTAGATGCAGTTCAATTTGTTACACCTCAATAAAATTAACCCATTAATTTCAAAGCAGCACTTTTGCCTATCAGAGAGCTTGGCAGGAGGGGTGCTTTTACTGCATGCTTGTTCTTTGGGATACACTGGTTAGTTTGCAAGCCCTTTTTTAGGCAGCACCAGAAAAGAGCATGCTAAAAGCTCCATGACTCTTCCATCGATCATTAGCTCTTCAATATGCAGGGCTGGACCAGCCATGCCAGGGATGCTGAAATACACAGTGTGACCAGTAATGCCAGGTGGATGTTGGTGGATACGGCTCTGTCCACAGTGCAAGGAGCCAATGGCCCCACAGGGACTTCTTAGCCTCACGTCCTGCTCAGCCTGGTGTCACTTTCCCTGGTAGACAGGCACTGCCTCTTCTTACTGCTCAGGATTTTGCCTTCACTCTCATTTTCTTCTTCATCAGTTACTCTCCTCCCTGCCCTGGAGTTGACTGTAAAAGCATCCCATAAGATTCTCCAGACAACTGCAATATTTGTTCTTTCTGCTTACGCCAAAAGGGCTGATATTTTAGCCCCGATCCTCCAGAGACAGGAATCAGCTGCAAACTTCCCTAATGCTGCAGTAAACCGCTCTGACTTACACCCTGTCCTTCCTGCCTTATCATTGGAAGAAGAGCCTATTGCCTTCTGCCTTACAACATCATTTTGGGTCCTTAAAAACCATGACTTCTCCACCTGCTTCAGCCAGCTAGAAAGCTAAAGGTCCTTGGGCTATAGGTGTGGTTGTCACTAACTGACCTATGCTAAATCCCACCACAACCACCTCTGTACAGGAGCCTGGATGAGCACAGAGAACCGTCAGTAAATCACAAGCCAATGCCTTGTCTTCTTGCCTATGGGCTCCTTTGCTACAACATAAAGGATCTTCCTAATTTCTTTAATGGAAAAGTCTCTTTCCATTCTTCCACTTTAATAGTTTGCTACATATATCAGGATATATCTCCTTTTTTCATACAGGATTGCAACACTCTCTTCACTCAATGAAGGATTTGGGTGATTTTATCTTGTCTGTATTCATTGCATAATAAAGCTATTTGCACATTCTCCAAATTGAAGGCTGCTGGGTCAGAGAAGAGGGGGCACAGAGCTTGCTCCCATGATTCTCTCACACTGTTCAGCCAAGGGGTGTGGGGATGAACAATGCAGAGGAAGAAAGGAAATGTAACTCTAGTGAGGAAAGGAGATGCTTGGATGACACTTCTGCAACATTTGAGCTTGAATTTTCTTTGTATGAACTCACTTAAAATTGAAGCAGGAATAGAAGAAATTAAGCAGTTAGTGCTTTTCAGGAAATAAAATAATAATTTCTCATACTAATTTTAGGAAAATATGACCCTAGATGCATTTTTTTATTATATTTATATGCAAATATTTTAATATAGATGATACACTGGAAGACGGGCATTCACTGTCCTACTAAAAGAAAAAAAATGAATATTTACATCTGCTTCAGGAGACAATTTTTGTATGGAGGGCAGCCAGAAGAAGAATCTCAGAAATGTTGCTTTTATCCCTTGTAGGCAGGCATGCTGAGCTGCTCCTGTCTTCACAGCATGGCACACACTCAAGAAGAAGAAGAAGAAAAATATAATGTAATCACCTCCCGGCAGGGCACCCTCGTTTTTGGCGTAAGGATTACTGAAGTCAGGATGGGAAATGTGCAGAGGAAAGAGGGCAGAAAAGCAGCCCACTCTTCCTCCTGGCTCTGCACATGCCTGCAGAGTACTTTCATGTACATTGCGCAAGCACCTAGAGTATTCTACAGTATGGATGGCTGCTTGCAAATGTCTGGGGAGACTGCTTCATGGCTGATCTGTGCCAGCTGCTCTGGGGCAGTCACCTACATCTGCGTAACCCCAGACCTTGTCCCTTTTGAGAATGCCTTGTGTCAGTCCATGCCCTCCCTCCCCAGAGGCCATTAGTACCAAGCCAGGCAGTAACCCTGCAGGGTAGTCCTTAACAGATCTATATCCCTTTGGACGCTCCATCTCCTGCAGACAATATCAAGTAAACATGGTGGTTACAAGCTCCTCCATTGGTGGTCTTGATGCCAGGTGGGCTGGGATAGAGGTATCTGAGCTGGCTTTGCTTAAAGGAGCAGCTTCACATGGTGCTGCAGCCACAGCACAGGCAGGCTCTGGGAGGCTGCGGAGGTCTCTGTATCAAGGGGGTTCAATCTTTCCATTGAGGCTGAGAAGCAAATAGAAATTGCTATGCAGGCAGCCTCTGCTGTCCAAAGTTTCTGTTGAGGACACCTCTGAAAGTCAGAGGACACAAGTTTAAGGCTATGCCTTAAAGACATCCACTCTTGGCCAACATAAACATTCTGTCCTCCTTCAGAGTCCTTGCTGACATGTCACCTTATGGCCAGTGGCAGTGATCCAAGGCTAGATGTGATAAACTATGACTGTTCTCTTTCCTATTCCTCTTCACTCTTCTTCTCTTTTTTTTTTATTAAATCCCTCTGCCTCCCACTTGCCACTTTGAGAGAGAAAATTATTAACTTGTTTATAAATTATTTTTAATGCTTTAATTTCTCATTGTCTGCTTCTGTATATTTTGTTTCTACAACCTCTACCACTAAAAATGTCTTTAATTAAGAAGCTGCTTCTTCTAATCCAAATTTTGGACATCTTAACCTGTATTTTTTTTCAGCCTTCACAATTCTAGTTAGATGCTTTCAAGGAGAGGCACTTGACTGCTTTTAGGCACTATGCTAATATTTACAAAGCAAAAAAATGGCAGTGTTAAATTCTTTTTGAGAAGAAAAAACATCTTAAGACCTTTAAATGAAAGACATAAAAGCAGTAAAGGAGACTTTGTGTATGGTTGCTTACTAATCATCTCATCTACTGTACCCCTTGAGGCTGTGCAGTGCATACCTGTTGGCCCTGCTGTGTGTACTCCTTGTAGTGTAATGACCTATAGCTCAACCAAGAGGTAAAAAACCAAAAACCAAAAATGCCTTCTGAAGTTTTCTGATTGCCAACAGAATCTTTGGGCTCTTCTGATGGCTGCAGCACATCACAGTTAATCTAACTGTACTCTCTGTGCCATTTACTTACAGCATTATCGGATGCTTGTTTCTCCTTCACAGGGAGAATAAAGTATTTTTTCAGGCTGACAGACAAGGATTCATGTTCTGCTCTTTCAGTAATTTGGAAAATGAAAATATACTGTTCATAGGGTGTGGGTTTTTTTAAAGATCTATATTTTATCCTTTCATGTCAGAAGTGAGACAGATTAATGGCTTCTGGAATTTATTTCCAATGCTTATTTTGTTTCCAAAGTTTTGAAAGCAATGAGACAGATCTGCAGTCCTTTCTCCACTGGGAAAGAGAAGTGGCATCTGTTCCTGCTTTGTCCTCAGAGCTGCCACTGAAAGTGTCTGGATCAACCATCCATCCTCTGCCAGTATGTGTAGTCAGCTGGCAACACAGGCCAGAGAGCCCTTTTTTGCTGACGTAAATGAGAATCGGCCTGGAAGTACTCTAATAGGTGGTAAGGAGGCAATGGTCCCTCAGTTTGGTGAGGGAACAGAAGAACTTTAAATCATAACTTTGCTTGTCCTTGGGATTTATGCTGAGCAAACTTAGCTAGACTTAAGGACCTTGGCTTACCACTTTGACTGTTACTCTGATTTCTGTTGTGCTGGTCACCTCCATGTAGAGACACACAGCAGGTATGCACAGCTTGTGACTTTCTGTCATAAACGGTACAGAAATGCTGAGCTTCATACATGGTCACACTTCCTTACAAGTGAGCTACTTCTTCTGCCTGGTCCTGCTGTGAACTGGGAGATCTGTGCTGTGATTGCTCACTCCTTCTAGCAACATTTTGATCAGTCCTGGGCTTCTGGATGGCATTTTACACAGCTTTCTGGAAATTGCTAACCTAGAATGGTGACTTCCAGTTACAGACAGCACAAGGTAGTCAAAACCAACCAGAGCCCTCAGCCAGGCAAGACCAGAGCATGAGAGGTGAGGGCAGGAGCAAAGGATGCTTCTGACTGTATTGGAGATGCCATTTTGCCATCACGCTACTGATTATGATATGCTAATGAATCCAAATCAGATCAGCATGGTGTTTGCTCTAATGCGATTTTCTGACTGAATAGGAGCAGGAAGAATAGAAAACCTGATCTCCAAAAGAAAACCATTTGTACTAGCTTTCTGACACAACAGATGCGAGAGGCACCGCTCCTCGCATCCCACAGCAATTTCTGCATTTTCAAAGTCTGTAGCTGAGCCAGAGCATATTTTGTAATCCAGACTTGATTCAAGATCTTCAGGTGATGGTACATTCACAAATTACTGAACTAAACTGTTCTAATTAACTCAATGCTTGAGAAAGTCTACCTTGTCCTTCATCTGAATTTATCCGTCTTCAGCTTCCAGCTACAAAATCGTATAATACTGTTGTCAATGAGATTAAGTTTTCTCCTCCATGCAGGTACACTGGGTAGCATTAATCTGTCCAGTTTTAGACATCTGCAGTGCACATCTATATCTGCATTAGTCGTCAGTGATCCTTTTATGGTGGAAGGAAAAAAACTGTCGAGCATGATGGAAATTACCTCCCTTTAAAATAAATGTCTAGCACAGAGCAGATTAACTACCCTGCAGAAGTACCTCTTTCAGACTGAATGGTCAACTCAATCAATATGTAAGGGAGGTGAATCTTCACAGTCTAGAAGTAGTCATCATTTAACCTACTGAATCTATTTGGACTGAGTTATTATTTAACCTACAGAAGAAAAACCCCATTATGAAACTGATAGAAATGCTGGACATCAAGGGTTCTTCCTGGGAAGATTCAACTTCACTGTGATTCTGAAAATGATGCCTGGTGGCTGGAAATTACTTTCATCTCACTGCAGAGAGTCAACGTCATGTCTATTTGTCACATCAGTCCCATATCAGCTTTCTGGTTTATGCATGTGCTAATTATACCTGTTTCCAGCTTTCAGCATTTCAGGGTTACATGGAATTTGTCTTGCTTCCCCTTTAGTAGACTACATGTAAGAAAGAGTGTTGATTTTTAAAACTGAGGAAAC
>WAAB01017029.1:21954-33773 GCA_013389865.1 Piaya cayana | reverse complement strand
CCTCCTCTCCCTCCTCTCCCTCCTCTCCCTCCTCTCCCTCCTCTCCCTCCTCTCCCTCCTCTCCCTCCTCTCCCTCCTCTCCCTCCTCTCCCTCCTCTTCCTCCTCTGCCTCCTCTCCCTCCTCTCCCTCCTCTCCCTCCTCTCCCTCCTCTCCCTCCTCTCCCTCCTCTCCCTCCTCTCCCTCCTCTCCCTCCTCTCCCTCCTCTCCCTCCTCCCAAGGCAGCGGGTGAGGAGTGTGGACAGCAGGCAGCACAGAAGCAGAGGCTGCTGATTCCCTCTGGAATCCAGTGGAATTTAAGGACGAAACCCAAGTACACAAACTCCCAAGAGCACAGCGTAGTGACGATAAAGCTTGCAGCACCATTCATTTCTTAAATAGCGCACAGGCATGCTTGATTTTTTAATTAATTAGCTAGGAAATGTCATTCATAAAGCTTGCTTGGGACGATGGGAGTAATTAAGAAAGTACTGATGAGTATGCAGATTTGGGGTTTATAGCTTCTCCCAGGGCTTTCATTGATATTAAACAGTTCATAATCACTTATTTTCCATGGGATTCCACATGAAAATCTAAAATCACTTCGGAGGTGTTTTTAAATGATTCAGCCCAGCGCTTTCATGCTCTCTGCACCTGCCTCACCTGGTTTTAGAGGGACAAGGGAGGCGCAGTTCCACGAAGGCGAAGGCTGTGAGCCCGTCGTGGTGATTCCCCGTCTGAGTCCCGAGCACGAGAGCAGCTTCGCCTCCAGGTTTATGATGCTGACGTCAGTCATAAGAAGCATCAAACGCCGCCGCTGCTGGTGCTGCTTCCTTCAGATCTCGGTTCCCTGAAGATGTCTCGTCCAAATACAGTCCCAGCCCAAAACTGCAGGACTCAGATCTTCGCAAATGTGATTAACTTCACTGGTGCGAGTCGTCCCGTTGGGATCCTTTGCCGTAGCACAGATAAACGTGTGTAATTGCAGAATCGAGGCCTTAGGCTGTGGAGGAGCGCAGAAATCACAGCTTGAGGTGGTGTAGCTGCGGCTTCTTTGTGGGAGGTTTTGTATTAATAGTCAATTAATTCAATGTGTCAAACAAATAAAGCTTTAACTGTTTAGAGATTAGGAGGTCCTTCAGAAAAAAAAATGCACTGGAAAAAAAGGGAGACTCCCTGATGGCTACAGTGGCTTTCAGTTCTTCAAAATAAATAGGTAGGATGACACACAGAGATATGTAAATACTTTCCATGAGAATAGTTGATGTGTACCAAAAGGCAGAGGAGAGGGCGAGCTCTGCTAGTCTGGCCAGGCTTCCCTACCTGGTGTTTGCAGTTGAGCATTTTACTGTTTGTGGAAGCTGTCCCAGGCAAATACCGTGCTTTATTTGTTTGGAGTTGTTTTTTTGGAAGGGAAGGGATGTAATCAACAGACAATCTGCTGCCGCATGTGAGCTGGCACGGTGGCATTCCCTGTCTCTCCTTTCGATGGGGCTTCATGGCCCAGGGATGGATGGGGAGCTCCCCCTTCGAGTGGGGAGCGAGAGACCAGAGACTCCAGCAGAGCAGGCAAGTATNCCGTGCTTTATTTGTTTGGAGTTGGTTTTTTGGAAGGGAAAGGATGTCGTCAACAGACAATCTGCTGTCGCGTGTGAGCTGACACGGTGGCATTCCCCCTCTCTCCTTTCGATGAGGCTTCACAGTGCAGGGATGGATGGGGAGTGAGTTACCAGACACTCCAGCCTATGGACAAGCACTTGTCTGTGAGCAGCCTCAGTGCCAGCGCTCTCTTCAATTTGTTATTTAAACCACCAGATAAAGCAATTACCAGGCCTTCTCTCCCNTGTGGAGAGGAGGGAGCTGGGCTCTTCTGCCAAGTGACAGGGGACAGGACGAGAGGGAATGGCCTCAAGCTCCACCAGGGGAGGGTCAGGCTGGACACGAGGAAAAAAAATTTCATGAAAAGGGTCATTGGGCACTGGAACAGGCTGAACAGGGAGGGGGTTTAAGGGACGGGTGGACGAGGTGCTTAGGGACATGGTTTAGTGATTGATAGTAATGGTTCGACTCGATGATCCAGTGGGTCTCTTCCAACCTGGTTGTTCTATGATTCTATGCAGTTGCTCTCCTCTGCTGCCCATATCCCACTGCCCATGCCAGGAGGGGCTAACGGATCCTTCTCTGGGCATCTGATTTCTTTAAAGGGCGTAACGTTGGCTGTTCACCTCGGCGCTTATCAACCCTGGCTTGGATACAGCCCTGGGACTCTATCGACACCACGGAGCCAGAGCAGAGAGTGTTCGAGGAGCCAATTCTTCTTATTTCATAAAAGCTTTTGGGATAAAAGCAGCCCACAAGTAGGAGACCAGAGAAGAATTGGGTGTTACTGTTCGTGTGGGGGCAGTTTTGTCAAACACGAGTCTTCTTCCCAGTTCATCTCCAGAAACCTCCTCAGATTAAAAGACGAATGAGCTGATTATTACAGAAACTTTGAACAATTAGGTAGCAGTACTGAAAATAAACGAGCTTTGGAGTGTTTTGCTTCGCGTTGTTGCCACACCTGGAGCTGGTCTCGTACCCAGCTACCGTGAGCGCAGAACAAAAACCGCACGGAACTTTTTAGACTCCCTGATAATGACTGTAATTAGCATCACAAGCTACGGCAATTGCAATATTCCCTAGAGGTTTCTTGTCATTCTCACTGCAAATAAAGGTTTTGAAGGCAATGGTATCTTTTGTAGTTGGTGCTGTCCCACTCACGGTAACGTTCCAGCTGCCGGGACTGCGTGAATCTGTTCATAATTCTCATGTCAGAGTCGGGTTTCTGAGCCGGGCTGTGTGAATATGTTGCCCGAGAATAAAAGTGCTCCCCTGAAACAGCGTATGCTGTTCAGCATCCAAAATGCAGCCTTTTTTCTTTATGATGTGATCCAAGCACGGGATTTCCTGAGCCGCTGGGAAAAGAGGGAGCGTTTTAAAAATCCCAGTATGCGACGGTTTTAATCGAGAATTCGCTGATGTCATAAAATAAATTCTTTTTTTTTTTGCCCTTAAACACGTGCCAGGTCTGGGTTAAACTGCAGCAGAAAGGCAGTATTATGGGCTGGCGGTGCTGACTGATTTACGAGAGGCCTCGCTGGAGAGCCCGTCGGCTCCGAAGGTGGGGAGGCTTCGCCTAGCCAAGCCTCCACCTGTAGCACGGGGTAACCGGCCCTTGACTGGCGTAACTGAAAAGATTCTTGTGTTTCTCTCCGTGTTTTTCAGTTGCGGGTCGTTAACTGCCGTGTCTGATTCATTTCTAGGCTGGAAGGGTTTTGACAGCTGCCAATTCGGTACACATACCAGAGCCGGGAGCCGTTGGAGCAGCCCCGGGCACCGAGAGGAACCACAAAGCGCATCCTTCAGGAAACCAGTTGATCCAAGTAAGGTCATCCCGAGCACCTGAAACCCACCCTTGGTTTTATCCCAGGTAAAACTTTACTTACAAATCAGCGAACGCATCCACATTCTTCTCGAAGGCGAGTTGAACTCTGAACCGCCTGGTCACAGCGACAGGTGATTAATAATTAACAGCCATCCGTTTTCATCACCGTTTATTTATTATTTATATTTCTCCTCTTTTTGAAGTGCGTGAAAAGAACATTATGCGTCCGCGGGTTCGTCCAGCGTTCTGCCACACAAGCGCAACGTCCAGTAAATGTGAATATTATTTTAATTACTTCATGTCATTACTTCATGTTATTGCTGTTGTGATGGGAATAGAAGGGAAATACATGGGAAATTTCAGAATTTCGCTCTGAAATATGGTGTTTCACACAGACTGAGAGGCAAATTGTCTTCAATGACTGACCATAGCCGGGAAGAAGGCAGAAATACCATCTCTTCTGAATTAATGATGAACCACACAGCTTTCACTATTATCTGTTTACACATTATTGGCCTTGTGATGTGCTGGTGAGAGGTTTCCTTTCACTGTCTGGTCCAAACGTACGTTAAGTCCAATTTCTTTTAAAAGGCTGCTCACTTTCCTCGCTGAAAGGGTCATTGTGTGAGTTATTACAGCGTTTTCTTTGTGCTCTCTTCCCTCCAATTCCAGTAACTGTTTTGTAGAAAAGTTTGGGAGTGAACTTTTCATGCCTGCGAAAGCGGCTCCATTGACTTTATTGACTCCAGAGCCTGAAGTCCTTTATCCGCCGAGATTTTTTTGAAAGGACGCTAAAAAGTTTCAGCCAGAGCTTATAGAATCTGGTACTTATGGTTAAGTATTATAGACCCAATGCTGTTCCCATGGAGACCTGAAGGAATTTTTTTCCATTGAATTAAGCGGTAGCAAAGCAAACCCTTTGCTAAATGGGAAAAGGAGTAGAGTGGAGAACTCCATTTGTTGCTCACAGGGGTTTTTTTGTGTGTTTGCATAAAGAAATGAGGAGAAATTCTAGGTGTTTGCATTGCAATTCGTCTGCTTCAAGCTCACTGCGTGCGTAGATAAGAAGAGAGAGGAGAAGAGGAGGCTGAGAGGAGACCTCATTGCTCTCTACAACTACCTGAAGGGAGGTTGTGGAGAGGAGGGAGCTGGGCTCTTCTCCCAAGGGACAGGGGACAGGACGAGGGGGAATGGCCTCAAGCTCCGCCAGGGGAGATTTAGGCTAGAGATTAGGAGGAAGTTTTTTACAGAAAGGGTCATTGGGCATTGGAATATGCTGCCCAGGGAGGTGGTTAATTCGCCTTCCCTGGAGGGGTTTAAGTCACAAGTAGATGAAGTCCTGAGGGACATGGTTTAGTGTTTGGTGGGAATGGTTGGACTCGATGATCCGATGGGTCTCTTCCAACCCGGTGATGCTGTGATTCTGCGTGTGTGATTCTGTCACGACACGATAACCCACGAGGCAAACGTAGATGCCACTTGTTGCTGGCGTCTTTCCCGGGAAACTGGAATGTTAAGAGAGTGATTTGGTCTCCCACGTCTCTCCTGCTTGGGAGAGGTCAGCGTGGTTCAGCTGGGCGCTGCTGGCAGCGTTGGGGGCTCCCTGTTGTGGTTGTGCGCCAGCTCTTCTTGAACACACACTTTAACGTAACAGTGAAATTCCAATGGTTTATTAATACATAAAGAAACCCCCAGGATACTCCCAGTTTGAAAGAGTTTTTTTCCGTTCTGGAAGCTTGAGACGTTGCTCAAGGGGTTGATGGAAGCTTCTGGTCAGTCCAGCTCCAGGCAGGGCATCGCGGGGGGGCTCTGTGATAGGCGAGTGGCTGGGCCCTGCAGCTCTGGTGGGGGAAGATCCTTAAGCATTTAAAGAAAAAAAAAAAGACATTTGAAGCCTTAAATTGTACAATTTGGTGCTGAAAATCTGCTTCAGTCAAAGCTGTGTCACGAAATCCTTGGCTACTGAAGTCAACGGATTTGCAATTGATTTAAACGGAATGAGGATTTGGTCTGTAATGAAGCCCTTTCATTCTGCCTCGCTGAGATTTCTCTTGTTCTTTCTTCGTGCCTTATGACACATTCGCTCCATCCTTGCCTCAATCAAAAAGAAATTACGTTATCATGGTCTCCCTTTAAATATTTTCTGTTTGAAGGCCTACGAAAAAGCTCCAGAGGCAAATTCTTGGCTTGGAATATGCTGTTTATGTCTAGACACATCTGAATGTCATTACGCTTTGGATGTTCTGGATTGCTTGCCGTTTTCTTTGTAAAGATGTATCAGTCTAGAGAGACAGAGAATGTGTTATTTTAAATTAACTGGAAATAAGCTCTGACCAGGTTGGGGTTCCACTTGTTACAACTGGCGTCCTTGATAAAAATACAGAATAAGCAGCAGCACAAGTAAAATTCTTATTTATTGGTTGTTTAAAGCAGAGTAGAAACAAGTTCTTGATGTATAACATTGGATTCTGTTGGTGTGCAAGTACTTGAATTACTACAGTGCATCAGACATCTGGTCGTGGCCAGGAGCCTGCGTCCTACGGGCTCTGCACAAAGCCAGCGCCTTGTCTTTAGTCCAAAGGGCTTTCAGCCCAAGTGCGAGGCAGGTGATGACAGCAAACAGAGTCAGGCACAGAGGGACAGAGACTGACAAAATGGTAATTACTGCCAAACAAGTTAGGAGCCTCCCTGTTGCTAATCAACTATCAAACATTGTAATAAATAAACAGATAAGTTTGGCAATTTATACATTTCCCTCACTGTTCTCTCTAACTACCTGAAAGGAGGTTGTGGAGAGGAGGGAGCTGGGCTCTTCTCCCAAGTGACAGGGGGCAGGACGAGAGGGAATGGCCTCAAGCTCCACCAGGGGAGGTTCAGGCTGGATATTAGGAAAAAATTCTTCACAGAAAGGGTCATTGGGCAGTGGAACAGGCTGAACAGGGAGGGNAGTATAAAGTCAGAGTTAACCACACCTGGAGATGTTCAAGGCCAGGTTGGATGGGGCTTGGGCAGCCTGATCCAGTGGGAGGTGTCCCTACCCATGGCGGCAGGGGGTTGAAACTAAATGATATTTAAGGTCCCTTCCAACCCAAACTATTCTATGATTCTATGATAATACCATTTTTGTTGAGCAGGGAGCAGGATGTAAAGGAAAAAGTTTGATGCTGAGCAGCTTAGATTGAAAGGAATTTTGCAAGAAGATCCATGAAACACTGCAGCTCTACATGGCCAGAGCTTTATGTTTGTCACTGGTTTTGTGTATGACGCTTGTCTGTGATTTTGAAACTTTATTTTCTTTCAACGTTGTCGTCAAAACGATGCTCACCCTCTCTGTTAAATTAAGCGGTTCAGAGCTCTGAGACCTCAAATTGTCGTTACATTGCTTCATAGAATCATAGAATCACCAGGTTGGAAAGGACCCACCGGATCATCGAGTCCAACCATTCCCATCAATCACTAAACCATGTCCCTCAGCACCTCATCCGCCCATCTTTTAAACACCTCCAGGTTCATTTCACTGCTGGTGGTGGAGACCTAAGCAGTTCAGGTGACGTTCATCTAAGTGGATTAATAGTTTCACGATGGGGTGTAACCTACGGGGAATCTCCCTGCAGAGGGG
The DNA here is from genome assembly GCA_013389865.1 of Piaya cayana. Taxonomy (NCBI): domain Eukaryota; kingdom Metazoa; phylum Chordata; class Aves; order Cuculiformes; family Coccyzidae; genus Piaya; species Piaya cayana. The sequence goes on along the minus strand of WAAB01017029.1, from coordinate 26,753 downwards.
ATCTGGTGGGGGAAATCTGAGTCACGGTGACAGCTTCAGCAAACAAGCAGTGCAGTGAGAGAGCGTGCGGTGAGCTCAGAGGAGGTGAGCTGATGATTTGCTATTTATAGACACACGAGGAGGCTCAAAGGCAGGAACTCCAGGCAGGGCCACTCTTCGCTGTGAAAATGATTCCTCCTCAGAGCTGCAAGCGAAACACAATTTGTAGCTGGCATAGTCTGAGTGCCCTGATTGTATGAACACGTGGACGTGCCACAGAAGCAGCTTTTGATGAGAGCCTGAAATATAGCACATTTTAGCAACGCAGACGCTGCTGAATTTTCTCCTTCTGTCCTTGGTGAGCGTGTTCTGGTTTTATAGAGGAAGAGTGAAACAGTGCTGGATATCCTCTACACCAAGAGCAGTCTCCTCTCAGTATTACAGGGTATAATTCAGGAATTCATCTGGTCTGGTTTATTTACCGAAAGATTCTTTCTCTTCTCAACCAATTTTGGAAAGTAGAGTTACAGGACTTAAATACAGCGACCTTCTCTTCATAAGAGACCTTGATGATGTCCCTGCATGTGGCAGGGAGGCTGGAACTAGGTGATCTTTAAGGTTCCTTCCTACCCAAACTATTCTATGATTCTATGATCGCATAATCCGTTTGCACCTAACTCATCATCATCAGCTTAAACGAAACCCAAAGATATTGTGTTTGTTTCAGTTATTCAGTAAAAGGGTGTCATGTTTTAGCTGTTTCCTATAAAACAAGGTGGGGGGACGACTCCAGAGCTCAGACTGCCAGTTAGAAGCTTCGCAATCTGCTGTAGCAGAGAGACAGCTGTAAAATAGACCCACCTGCTGCTGCTGCCGCCACAAAACCAGCCCTCTGGACCAAAATTTTAACCGAGGGCTCAACGGTGACATGAAAATGTAGCCATGGGCATGTCTGAGAAGCTCTCTGTCCCAGGTGATGGGGTTGTCTTGGGTTATGGAGGGAGGGAGGATGCTGCTGGGAAGAGGTTGGCTCTTCCACGAGTCAGGAATAGGGAATAGTGTTGTCATCTCCCCAGGAATAAAGCAAGAAATGCTAAGGTTGGACTCGATGACCCTGTGGGTCTTTTCCAACCTAGTGATTCTGCGATTCTGTGATCTGTTCGCTGGACCCTAGCATGATTTTGACTGGGGTCAGCACTTTCCTACCCTGCTCTTGTCCTGGGCAGGGTTTAAGATTCAGCTCGGGCCAGTTCCAGTACGGGGTTTGAACACACTGCTCAGCTCTGAAGAATCACAGAATCACACAAAATCACAGAATCACCAGGTTGGAAGAGACCCATTGGATCATCAAGTCCAACCATTCCCATCAAACACTAAACCATGTCCCTCGGGACCTCGTCTACTTAAACACCTCCCTTAAACCCCTCCAGGGAAGGTGAATCAACCACCTCCCTGGGCAGCATATTCCAATGCCTAATGACCCTTTCCATCAAAAACTTCCTCCTACTCTAGCCTAAATCTCCCCAGGTGGAGCTTGAGGCCATTCCCCCTCGTCCTGTCCCCTGTCACTTGGGAGAAGAGCCCAGCTCCCTCCTCTCCACAACTTCCTTTCAGGTAGTTGTAGAGAGCAATGAGGTCTCCTCTCAGCCTCCTCTTCTCCAGCCTAAAAAAAAGTGAGACGATAGCCATCCTGCTCTAGCTGGAGAAGGGTCTGGCACGTTTGGCTTGGTCAGAGAGAAGTACCCTTTTTTCTTGATAAAAAGCATCTAGCTAGAAGCAGCCGTGAAACAACAGGCATTCTAACCCTACAAGTAGGTTGTTTTATCATAAAATGTTTCGTAAATAAGATATTTTCTGCCTTTCTGCTGCAAGAAGATCCACATTTCCCTCCCTAAGTGCCTGAACGTCGCTCTGCCTCTGGCTTAGACCCATGTGTCCGTCAAAGTCAAGGATCAATGTCATGCTTGTTTCATGGACACCGAATTGAGTGCTTAAGGCCCAGCTCCGTGAGCCTGCCTGTTCTTAAATCCTGATGAGCTCAATGAGTGCGGAAGGAGCTCATCACCTCGGCGGATCAGGCAGATATCGAAGCCGGTGGAGCCTCGCCGAGGTCCGTGTCACATGCTTAAAGAGGTCAGCCACATATTTACAAAAGCCCACCAGAGCTGAATTGCGCCGTGATTGAGATTCTATTGGAAGCGAGACGTGTGATTGTGCTGATGTTTACATTATTTCCCGAGAAGGTGAAATGCAGGCGTTTATTTTTGATGGTTTCGAGCGGCGCAGGAGCCAGCAGCCTGATTTGTATTCAGCTGCTGCATATTGGGGCTGGTCATCGCTCTTGTAAACGGTAGATAGGAGGAATTGCTATCGCGGAGAAACGTTTCCTCTGTTTTTTGATAGATTTTAACCACAGCCCTCCGACCCCTGATAAGCGAAGCTAGAGCTCCGTGTCTGCCGCTCCCTGCCCCACACACCTGCTTATTTATTCCGTGAGGTTCATGAAGGAAGGAAGATGCGCACAATCTCCAGTCTTGTTACCGGGAATTGTGCACCTAATTTTCTGGGCATTGTACTGAAAATGAACTCTGAAGATGCGCTCTGCATCAGCAAAAAGGTTCCCTGATTCAGCTGGAAGGAGAATACGTAACGTTATAACTTGGGAGCAGAGAAAAATCACTGTAAACAATTTCCTTGAACAGAGTCTGTTGGGTTTTTCCTTAAATTTTTTGCTGAGAGTGAAGATTCTGCAGGGTTTTTGGTTTTTTTTCTCCTTTCTCCAATTGCTAACCTTTCAGTCGCGCGCGTTTCTGCTGCTTCTAGCACTTTTCATTCCGATGGCAGTTTTTCATCTCTTCGCTAGCTTATGGCTAAAACAGCCCTTGTAACAGCTACTTCAGCGACTTACTCCCCAGAATAACTATTACGATTTGTTCCCGCGTTGGCCCTGGGGAAAGGGTTTCCTCGTGTCTGGCTTTGATGGATCCGTCCTCCCAATCCCGCTGCTTCGTGCCAAAGTCTTCTCTACAGGTGTCAGCACCAGGTGATGTACTTTCACGTCCTGCTTCGTTAATACATCACCTAAAAGTATTAGGACTCATTATCAGAACTGACATTTCCCTGGTTGGCTCCTCAACGAATAAAAAAAGCGTCGACGTACGCGTGCGTAATTATGGTAACGCGTCTAATTCTGTGACTGAGGCTGTCTGAAAACTTTGCAGAGCGCTCCGCAGAAGTGCTGTGAAGGACTGTTAATCACAGCGGAGAGACTCAAAACGAGCGCGGGGAACGGAGCGGCTTCTTCGCACGCTGCTACTCGACACGTCACTGAGAGAACCAGGAAAACACATTCGCGGTGGGTTCTCCTTGCCCTCTGGTCTTTGTGTTAGCCACTACCTGGATCCTAGATGGTTTTTTTTCCTCTAGATACAATATAATATATAAATACATAAATATATATTTACATAGACATATATATGAAGATAGATATGNGCGTGTGGTTTTATAGAAGCATAGAACTTCTGCTTTTTGTGCTACCTTGAGCTTCTAAAATTACATTCATCTATGAGGCTCTGGAGTGAGTCCAGAGAAGAGCAACAAAGCTGGTGAAGGGGCTGGAGAACAAGTCTTACGAGGAGTGACTGACTGAGCTGGAGGTGTTTATCCTAGAGAAGAGGAGGCTGAGGGGAGACCTCATTGCTCTCTACAACTACCTGAGGTGAGGTTGTGGAGAGGAGGGAGCTGGGCTCTTCTCCCAAGTGACAGGGGACAGGACAAGAGGGAAAGGCGTCAAGCTCTGCCAGGGGAGGTTTAGGCTGGACATTAGGAAAAAATTCTTCACAGAAAGGGTCATTGGGCACTGGAACAAGCTGAACAGGGAGGTGGTTGATTCACCTTCCCTGGAGGGGTTTAAGGTGCGGGTGGATGAGGTGCTGAGGGACATGGGTTAGAGATCGGTGGGAATGGTTGGACTCGATGATCCAGTGGGTCTCTTCCAACCTGGTGATTCTATGATTCTATATTTGACCAACCAATAATAAGCTACTTTATATGGAAATAAGTGTCCAAGCAGTCCTTGCTCCAGCTGAACTCTATCGGTTTATCTATTCACGTTAAGTTCTGCAGCAATATAGCTTTCTTCTGCAGCAAAGCCCTTGGAGAGTCGTCACCGTCATGTGGCATCAAGGAATGGAAATAGACAGTGAAGAGTTTGGATGTTTCAGCTGGATCAAACTTACGAATTCTGCCTGAATTCATGAGGCTGCTGTATTATTTAATGCCTCGCTGTATAAAGACTCGGGCATTTATTTCAAAATTTATGTTGCCTGCTTCAGGCCTGAGCTTAAAGAGTCGTGAGAGGAGCAGCTGAGTGTCATTTATTGTAATAATCTGCTGGCAGTAGAGGAGGATGCCAGCCTGGTGAAAGGCAGAGGAGATCCTCTCTCTGCAAGTGACTGTGGGCAGGGGAATCCCCCCCAGCAGAAAAGGCGGATGTGTAGTTAAGGGCTGCAAGAGGGAGTATATCTGGTGATGAGGAGAGAGGTACAAACACGTTGCAGGAAGGAATCATAAAGCAACCTGTGACCAGGGAGCACAGGAGGCATATGACAAAACTAAAGCAGAAGCCGAGTGATGCTGTGGGTTCTGAAGGGCTTGGAATTGCCTGGAGATGTTTGATACACCACTTAAATCTGCGTGTGCGCTCAGCCTGGGGGTGAGTAAATGCTTTGTGATCCTTTCAGCCGTTCCTCCGAGAGCTCTGTGCGTGGCGTGCTGGTTCAGGCATTATTCCTCAAGCGTTAAACTATAAACCCAAGTAC
>WAAB01017029.1:0-21595 GCA_013389865.1 Piaya cayana | reverse complement strand
TTGTTTAGCCTGGAGAAGAGGAGGCTGAGAGGAGACCTCAGTGCTCTCTATGACTACCTGAGGGGAGGTTGTGGAGAGGAGGGAGCTGGGCTCTTCTCCCAAGGGACAGGACGAGAGAGAATGGCCTCAGGCTCCACCAGGAGAGATTTAGGCTGGACATTAGGAAAAAATTTTTCACAGAAAGGGTCATTGGGCACTGGAACAGGCTGAACAGGGAGGGGGTTGATTCACCTTCCCTGGAGGGGTTTAAGGGACGAGTGGATGAGGTGCTGAGGGACATGGGTTAGTGTTTGATAGGAGTGGTTGGACTCAATGATCCGGTGAGTCTCTTCCAACCTGGTTGTTCTATGGTTGTTGTTCTAGGAGATGCCCCAGTGTGAGCTGGAGTCTTATCGCTGGGGTCATCAGATAACACGTATTGTACGTGAGATCTTTCTGGGATGGAGGAGCCAAGGCAGTGACCTCTTCACGTCCATCAGGAGCCAGGGCTGTCCCGCAGCCTCTGAAGACACGAAGAAGGCAGGTGAGCAGGCTCCACAATTCTCAGGTGGTTTTGTGACTAACTTCTCGCCTCTGCATGATGAAGGATAAGCTGCCTTCTGCTTCTCCCCAGGGATCACTCCCCGACAGGGCTTTTTGTAAATATTATATTGGCACTTTATTAGAGGCACTGGATCTCCCACAAAACAGCAAAGTGACCTTGAGTAAAACCGTGGATGGGAGACAAAGACAGCTCCTCCACGCGGCTCTGCCTACATCTCCCACAGGCATGAATTAAACACCAAGCCAACCTTTTCTTCCCCATCCAAAGGCCAGGGGAGCAAAGCGCGGCTGTGATGATGGTTTGTGTCAGGCCCGTCACGCATCAATAAGATCCCAATACAGAGGTATCTGTAAAAGCTGCCTTACAGGTTATAGTCAGTGAAAAGATGATTTTCCTTTACCCTTCAGGGTTTACGGAAGGGATTTACACAGTGAGGCTGGAGAAAGGCTGCGGTGTGACCCTCCTCACTAGGATATCCACTCACGTTGACCAATTTTCTTTATTTTTGGCTGCCTTGTGGGTTGTTTTGCCTGCAGTCTGGTGACTCTGCCCTGTGAGGGAAGTGTATTTAGGGAGGTACCTGTGTTGTTACAGTCATTTCATCGTGTTTACTTTTCCTTGCACAGGATATTTAACCTGCTACTGCTGGGATGATTCTACAGTTGTTGCTCATTACCGATCGTTAAACACCCCATACAAACGAAGCACTCTCTCCTTTGCAACCCTGGGGATAAATTTTTGAGTATTAGATTTACTTTATATTTTCAAAGCTAGCGTAAAGCTAAACTTCTTGTGTTGCCCCTGGGCTTTCTCACTGCAGACTTGGTCAGCCAAGCGTGCAAAAGTCTGGCGAAATAAACCCTAGAGGCCAGGTTTGACATGCAGCTTTCGCGGTCCAGAATTCTCTTCGCCTCAAAGCGGTTGCCCAAACTCAGCACATGAGGCTTCATAATAATTAAGTACTCTAAAACAGGTAATAAAAAAAGCGGTATGGACAGACTCCATGTAAGCCTATCATTTAAAATTTTCTTTTCTTGTGGTGCAAACCACCAGTAATCAAATTCCCATTACCTGGTGATGGGTGTGAACAGACAAGAAAAATACTGAGTCAACGGAATACCAGATCTGCAAGTATCCTGCTTTAAATATGGCAAAGTAAGGAGTTATTTTCCCGAGAGGCCGGTCTTCTCATGAGTCAGCTTGATTCTAAGACCTTCGCTTTTTCTTTTTCCCCTCTTGAGAAGCCCTGTGTTCTTCTGAGTGTGCCAGGAGATAGACCAAGGGAAATGGATCTCTTCACAGCCTCGAGCAGGGACAAAAACCAGTGAAACAAAAGTTTTCTCACGTGTCCTCTGAAGAGAGGAGGAGAAGTGGTTTCCTTTGTGAAGGAGTCTAGTCAATCTTGCTTTGGAATTACAGAATCACCACCACCAGGTTGGAAAAGAACCACTGGATNAGAGAGCAATGAGGTCTCCCCTCAGCCTCCTCTTCTCCAGGCTAAACACCCCCAGCTCTCTCAGTTGCTTCTCATAATCCTTGTTCTCCAGCCCCTTCCCCAGCTTCGTTGCTCTTCTCTGGACTTGCTCCAGAGCCTCAACATCCTTCTTGTGGTGAGGGGTGAGGGGCCCAGAACTGACCCCAGGATCTGAGGAGCAGCCTCACCAGTGCTGAGTAAGCCCTGCTAGGATGAGACAAGGTGTCCATCGATCCACCAGGAGCAGTGGGTAAGAAAGACAGGGATGTGTCCCGGTGCTCCTTCCACTACTGGTGAATTACTCTAGGAAAGATGGAGAAGCTGAACCATATGATGGGACCGACTGCAAGAGGTGGTTCTTCATGCTGGATTCATGGCATGATATGGTTTCCTCCTCTTCTTCTGGTCTGGAGACACTGCTCGGCTTCACGTGGCTGTTGGTGCAGGGTGATGGATGTTATGAGAGGCTATAGGGCCTGAAACATAGGGCTGCTGGGGAGGAGGCAGGTTTAGGTTAGGTCCTGAAGACAAGAGAAATCAGGAGGGAGGAGACCTTACTTCATCACAATCTTCATGCTTTCTAGAGCCATGTAACTTCTGGGTTTTGCCTTGAAACTCTATGTCTTAACTTCATCACGCATGAACTGCGAGATTGAATTAATATTAATAAATCCCATTATGTAAAATTAGCCATAGACAGGAGATTCTTTAAAAGGTGAAATCATAATAGTCATGACCGCGGAGTCTATGTTGCTTGGAAACTGGGAGCTGTCCTGGTTTGCTCCTCAATATTTGCCTTTCATTATGGTTACTTCTCCCCCTACTTGTGGAAAAGAGTTTTTAAAAGGACAAATTAATCCCCTGGCACTGGTGACTATAGAGGAAAGTCTTTTTCTGAGCTTTGTGGGTTTTGCAATTGGGTCTTGGGTCTGGCACATGAAGAAGATGCAAAGGTTTGTTAGCAATGAGCTAGAAGGAACAGCCAGCAGCTCAGGTGGGTGTGGGGCACAAGGCTTGTTTGTTTGCTTGTTTGGTTTGGGAGCATCTTTTGGGTGATCCTCATTACTCATTTTTCCAGTCTGGCTTCAGAAATGTTGGGACTGGTTCCCAATCAGACCTTTCAGTGCCTAAAGGGGGCAGATAAGAGATGAGGGGAAACCTTTTAGCAGGGCCTGCAGCAATAGGACAAGGGGTAATGGTTTTAAACTGAAAGGGGAGAAGTTTAGACTGGATATTGGGAAGAAATTTTTCACACTGAGGGTGGTGAAAGACTGACTCAAGTAGCCAGAGAGGTGGTAGATGCCCCATCCCTGGAGGTGTTCAAGGCCAGGTTGGATGGGGTTTTGAGCAACCTGATTCAGTGGGAGGTGTCCCTGCTCCCTGGATGTCCTTCATGGTCCCTTCCAACCAAAACTATTCTATGATTCTACATTCTATCTGCCAACCCATCTGTTTCCCAGCATAGACTTTGGCCGTGGATCTGCGAACAAGCGCTTCAGCCCTTTCGACAGCTGTGGATGTGCCACCAGCTTTTAGGTGCAGCCTTCAAATAAAGCAGCTCCATCCTCTTGAAAAAAAAACAAACCTGCAGCCAAAGTACACAAGCTTAAAAATAAGCACAGGAGTGGTGGATTCAGCTCATCAGGAGCTCCGATTGTCTCAGCGCCTCTGCACAAATCAGGTAGGAGGCTAAAGGAGGCCGGCACGCCTGGAGCCTGATTATGTATTTTAAAAGTGCTGCCTGATTAGATTAAACTCGGTGCTGCTCACGGCTGATTTTGAATAAATGGGAAAAAATCAAAGCCGGGATCCAGACACAAAAGCCAATCCAAATTTTAGAGAATAAAAAAATTCAGGACTCAAAGCCAGACCTAGATCCAGGTTTTATACCGAGGCCTCTGTCTTCAGAGTGGACTGATCCAAAATCCTGCAAGGAAAGGCTCTGAGTTATTCCCCTGTAGGAAACTTTGCTTAGAAATAACTGACTTAAGGACTCGGGAAGGCTTGCGTCCTCAATACTGAGTTCACTTTAAGCAAAGATAAAGAGCCAAAACACTGAGTGGTTTACTCACACGCAGAAATATGCATCAAAAGCGATTTCATCAGTTCCTAGAGTTTGCGATCTTTGCAGGTTAGCACATGCATTCTGTTTCAGGCTTTTGATTAATTACATAGCACCAAAATCATACATATTTATAGCTCGCAGAACTAGATAAATTCTCCAGATGCGGCTTCCTTTTAGACAAGTCAAGATAAACGGAGATCAAAGCCTTTGATCTTTAGCCTGACTGAAACCTGCTGCTGACATATAAGAAAACAACGCAGCGCGGGGAACTGGCCGCTCTCAACTTTGGTATAGAAGCATCTCAAAACCTCTGGGAAGAAACTTTGCAGAGGATACACCCCTACGCACCACTGAGCCTCTGCTCGTGAAAGGAGAAGGCAGCTTTCAATGAGCCTTTTACTCTTAAACAACATGTTTAAATAGATTGATTTTATGTTCCGGCTCAGAAATGATTTAAGACGTTTCAGTGCACACGTCTCCTCTGCGATACCACAGAACTGGCAGAAAATGTCATCATGAGGTAGTTTATAGGCTCAATTAAGGCTATTTCCATTGCTCCAGATGTGTAAAGCAGACTTATAGCTGAGTTCCTGGTACAGTGAAATCCCCTGGTGCATCCTCGGATCAGCACTGCCAGCTCGATGATATCTTCTTCATGACCCTTGGAAAAGATGATGGATGGCCAGGGAGCTATTCAGACTGAGGTCTGGCAACAGGAACACTTCAGACAAGTTTTATCCGGTGAGGCAAATAGCACAGTCTGGAAGCTCTTGTACCACGGGCTATTCCGGCAACCACGGCTGCGAAGCAATGAACCTGCTGCATGGCCACTTCTGCCTGTCCTGGAGCTCCGTGAGCCCCACAGCACGGCCACCAAACCACGAGAGCTCCACCTCCCACGGCCAAGGCTCTTTCATGAGCTGTTTCCTACAGATGAAGCCGATATGACAAGAAGAAATGACAAAACCGAATAAACAACAACCATAAACCCCCCCAAAAAAAAGCTTAAGATTCAGACTTACCAACATCAGAATGAAAAAAATAAAATATTCAAGGACGCTACAGTATAGATGACCCAGAGCAATATAGAGAAGGGCTGAAAAACTAGGGAGAAAAAGGTTATTAATAATGAAGTAACAAGGAGAATGGGCAGCCCACCCATCAAATACAGTAGATTAAGTCTGGTAAGTCAGGAAGGTCCAATGGTTGAAGCCTTTGGACAGTGACAGAGGAACCATCCAAGCACCAAACCAATAATGATGGAAGGCTGAGGCTCTTAAATGATGCCACCAGCTGTTCTGAGAGCCTCCTCTGAGACTTTCAGACAATTTTTGGCTACGGAAGACGAGCAGAAGAATTAGAGGGGAGGCTCCTGGACATCATCTTCCAGGAAATATGAAGGTAGAAGGTAGCTTGGTGGCACTGCCAAGGAGACAATCGTATTTGTGATCCTTGCAGAGGGAGATCGGCCTTCAAACTGCCTGATCTCTGAGACCTGACAGATCAAAATGCCTTCAAAATGCCGCAGCTCGAGATCTGGCTGAGAGAAAAGGCAGAAATCCTGGTGCAGAGAGAGTGTAGGAAAGGCGATTGCTAACTAAAGCCTAAATTCTTTATCAACGTCAGAGGAAAGAACTATAACTTGTAAGATTACTGAAGATGATCATAAAGGAATAGCTCAAATACGTAAGGGAAAAGAAGAAATGGAAAAGGTAACAAACCAAATGCAGCTCACAAGAGACATGGAGGATAACAAGAAATCATTCTTAAGACCATTACTAATGGGAGGAAGAGCAAATGAAAGATTTATCCAACGCTTTGAGGAGAGGAAAAGCTCCTGATCAATGAAAATAAGAAGAATTAATGCTTTTAAGCATTAGTCTTCAGTAAAAGTAAAAGGTGAGTAAGAATTTACCACAATTAATACTAACAAAAATCAATATTTCAGCACAGATCGGGGAAAAAAACAGGTTAAAGAATACGTAGATAAGTTGGAGGGTTTAAAATTGGCTGGGGCTGACTTAATCCTGCAGCGCTTGAGGAACTGGCTTGGGTAATCTCAGAACTGCTAATGGTATCTCTGAATTCGTGGATGGGCTTGGGTGATACCAGGTGACTCAACTTATTCCTTATCTTTAAAAGGTGGGAGAGGTGAGAGGAAAAAGAGCAGGAGAATTGTACCAGAGTCAGCTTTACCCTCAAATCCAGAAAAATGCTGGAGCAAATAATCGGAGCAAATAATTACATACCTGGAAAATAGTAAGAAGATGAGCAACAGCCGATACAGATTTGTCAAGAACAAATCATGTCAAAGCGCTCTAATTTCATTTAAAAGAGTAACAGGCCGTGCGATAGAAGAAAACAGGAGATGTCAAATATATTGACTTCAGTAGGGCTTTTGACATCAATGATGTTTTGCTTTGTCTCCCGTGTAACGTTTCCCTTTCTTTTATAATTTCTTTTCAAAATAACCTGGAGAGGAATGACAATCTAATATTAACCAATTTGAAAGACCTTTTTAAGCTTAGTGATCCGATATAATGTAAGAAAGGCGGGACAAACATCAGAATTTGTGGAGGGTGCCAGGGCAAGCTGCTTCTAGGCATTAGGAAAAGAATTTTCACAGAAAGGGTCATTGGGCACTGGAACAGGCTGAGTAGGGAGGGGATTGACTCACCTTCCCTGGAGGGGTTTAAGGGACGGGTGGACGAGGTCCTGAGGGACACGGGTTAGTGATTGATGGGAATGGTTGGACTCGATGATCCGGTGGGTCTCTTCCAACCTGGTGATTCTATGATTCCATGATCTGTAATGAGAAATGTTTAGAGTCTCCAAAAGCCCCAACCGAACCCATATGGTTCAACGTCTGATTTGTTTCAAGTCACTTAAGACACAAGTTGAAAAAACCTTCCTTTCACATATGCTGAGGAGTCGAGGTGTGGATTTCTCTGGAAAAAGAGTTGTCTGGCTGCCTTTGAAGGAAGCAGCTTTGCCTTTGATGTATCCACGGGTGAGGAGGTGGCTTCATCTCACAGTGTGTTTCCCTCACATATCCCTTAACAGTTGGACATTATTTACAGTTCATATAGAAAAATAGAAGCACAGTCTTGCAAAACATTGCTAGTCCTATCCAGGCTGGATTTAGTATAATTTGAAGCATGGAACGGGTGTAGGGACTGTCAAAGAAAGTCTTCTCACTGCGGTGGGTTCCAGGGTCAGGTGAGGGCACTGACGGGCAATAACAGCCCTGAGCAGCCTCAGCTGAGCCCTCGCCCACACCCTCTGCCTGGAAGCATATTTAAGCTCCACCTGAGACCCTCATGTTTTCTCTGGGCTGTGTTGGGGAGCTGCTGGTCTTCATCTCAGTCACAGCCACTCCTCCGTCTGTCCATGTGCAGCCCGTGGACCACACGGATCCAGACCTGAGCCGGTGGATTTTCTGCCTTTGCAACCGTCCTGATGCTGCGATGGAATCGCTGGATGGTGTCTGGGTTGTCCTCACCGGATCTGTGGGCTGACTCTGTGGCCTCTTCTCAGCTCTGCCTCATCACCATGGACTCACCTGCTGCTGTGGGTTCTTGTCAAACCTGCCTGTGATCTCTGGATCTGCTCTGCTCGCCTTGCCCAGGTACTGAGGGCTTTGCTGGCTCTGCGAGCAAGCTGAGCTCCTGCCTCTCTGTAAATACTTTTAAAGCTGTTTGTTTTAAATTAAGTTTGGTACGATGACTCATGACAGAGATTGAGGAATCCAGGAAAATGGGACTCTTCCCCAGGACTGGGAGTTTGGTGCTGCCCAGGGCTGCCTTGTAGCTGGTAAATGAATTACCTGTGTATTTTTTTGTGGGTGGATAGATTTGGTTTACTAATGAGGTGATATGGAGCTTTTTTCTAGGGGTGAGTGTGCACCCAGCATGGATATTCCCAGGGCGGGGATGTCCCCCCGCAGCAGCCGCTGTGCCTGCAGTGGGAGTTAGCATCCCAGGGAGACAGAAATGAGGAGGTCCCGCAGGACATGTAAACTCCTACTGGAAATTATATGGGTTTATTCTGGCATGCAATTGAAGCGATAAATCCAAATAATAGAGGGTTTATCACCAAGTGGAAACTTAAAGCTGAGTTTCAATAGCCGCTGTGCCATCCACCACTTGCTTTTATATTTGCAGCTATTTCTTGCGCCTTAACGAGCAGAGGAGCCCGCTGCATGCTCCTGCAGCCCTTTGCTGTTGTCTTGTGGTTAGAAAGCCGTGAGTTACTCCTTGTTTTCCTGTGCTGGGTGCAAATCCAGCACGTTGGGGTTAATCATTAGCTGACAGTAACAGTTTCCTGCAACCTAACGTTAGCACTGAGCTTTGTCGGGGGGAAAACCCTCTTTTCTGGTTATTAAGTTGTCTATCTGAAGTTGAAGAGCGTGATGCGGCTGAAATGCTGATAAAAGCGCTAAATGCGGAGCTGCTAATACAAAGCTATAGCAGCAATTTAGCTTGCTCTCGCACAGTAAATAAGAGTTACCTGCTATTCTTTGATCAACAATTTTTTTTTGTTGTTGTTATGAACTGTATGTGTTGACAAATGATGTCACCAAAAGAAATTCGAGTCTTTGATGAAATAAGAGGAAACATGTGCGTGTTGGAAGTTAAAAAAATGCACTTTAAATGAGCTGTTGTAGGGTTTTGCTTAGCTGGAGACTCACTTAGAGCGCGTGAGACAGAGGTGGGGCGGTCTGGGGCCAGTGTCCTGCTGGCCAGGAGCAGGTGTGGTGGCATCAAAGGCCCCTGAGCTCCACGCAGGCTTTGAGAAGTGTTTGAACCAGAAGGCTGGAGTTCTAGCCAGCTGTGGCTGGCTCTGCTTTAGGTTCGTAGCAACAAGCTGACAGCTCCTGTAAGTGGGTAGGAATCGACGCTTCTTTAGGAGGGGCACCTCAAAGATGTGATAGCGATTGGGTAGGGGCAATGGGGCTTAAAACTATGGTTTTAAGATGAGAATGAAGTGAAACTTTACTAATAAAATCCTAACAGTGGTGATCAAATGATCTTGTGGAGCTTATACATGAGTCCTGATCATGTTTAGTTTAACATGGTTTAGTGTTTGATAGGAGTGGTTGGACTCGATGATCCAGTGGGTCTCTTCCAACCTGGTGATTCTATGATTCTATGAAATTCCAGGTTTCCGAGCTGTTCTTGAGAATGTTAGAACCAAAACCAATAGGTTTCCACATCTGCCTCTTGAAGAATGTGACATCAGCACCAAGTGAAATGGGGTACCCCAAACAAGGCTGTGAAGTTGGAAAATGCAGATTTAGACCTGAACTTCCCCAGAGTCTAGAGGCTTTTAGGTGCAAACATCTTATAGAACCACAGAATCTTGCTGCATTATGGAGTACGAGGCTGCTGCCCCTTGCACCCTCAAGCTCTGAACTCTTCCTGAGAGCAGGACAGTGAAGCTGGGACTTAGAAGTCACTTTTTTTTTTGGTTTCTGATGTAACTAAACGCCTCTGCAGTCAGGATCTCTCCGGTCTGGTTCCTGCCTAGCTATTGGCATGTGGTTGAGATTGGCTTTTGTCAAATAGATAAGGTCTCAAACTGTACCCTGCTGCGGTCCAGCTGGCTCTGTTACCCTGCCTCCAGCAGGGGCCAGCTCTGGAGGATGCAAGAGATGGCAAGCACATGCACAAAAGCCTCTTCCCCTTGATTTCTCACACCCCAGAGATGTTATTCTAACAGGGAACGGCTTAAATCTTTGCCCAAGCTGTGGCTCTGGATCTATTTGTCCCCACAGGACTCCAGTCTCACCTTGACTGCTGATTTATGAGCGTCCATGACCTCTTCCAGCAAACCTAACAGCACATTTTATTAATTCTGAGTTTGCTCCCTCACCTTAATGAACACTAATTGACCATTAATTAATCAGTATTACAGCTAAATTATCTTTTATACAGTACTATATTGAAAATTAATAAGAATTAAGCCCAGAGGAATGACATAAATCTTTAAGATACGTTTCCAGCGGCTCCAGCACACAACGCCTCTGAAAAAAAAGAAGCATAAGTGTAATAAAAACTCCAAACAAGGTGGGTCTGTGGTGTCCAGATGTCCCTTCTTGTTTTCATCATATGAGACAACCAGCAGGTGGAAAGGGGCAGGGTATCTTCCCAGCAAGGCCGAGAACGTGGCCAAATAAGAGGCTTGGAATATGTGCCAGTGTGGATATTTCTGTGATAAAATATCAGGTCTAAAATACCAGAGGAGAGGAACCTGAGTGTGTCACTCAACTGAAGAGACTGAGGTGCTTATGAAAAGCCCTGTTAGGTTGTCTTCAATGTCCAAGTAACTTTTAAAAATCTTTCTGAATAGATAATATAAATAAAATTTTCTTTAAGTGCAAACTATATTGTTAACATTAGTGTTTCCTCATCCCTTAGGCCTGGATCAGGTCTTGAGGACGTTCATTTCATTTCTCCAGCCCCACTGACGGGCACAAGGAGAAGCCCCCGCTGGGGCATCAGGCTCTGCAGTTAACAGGGAGAGGCTGACAGTTCATCTTCATCTCTCACACGTGTGGCCCCATAAATACCTTTGATAGCAGCCTTGATAGCTCCAGAGGGCTCATGAAATCGGTGCGTTCAGTCAATTTTTAACCTGCCAGAGCACCCAGCGAAAGGTGTAGATCTGTTTGTTGAGAACAGCTGAATCGGAGAAATGAAGCATCTCGCTGGGAATGAATATTGTTTGACAAGGTCGGGGGGTAGCAAAATAGTGTTCGTGGCATTTTTCTGCCTGAGGCATCTCCCCTTCGCTGCCAATTGAGCGTACGGGACAGGTGATGGTAACACCACTGAGATGGGGTTATTGACAGCTTGCCCCAATCTTTTTCCTTGCCTCTCATCACAGCCACTTGCTGGGGGGGGGGGGGGAACACACCACAAAGTTCCTTTGCTGCCTTTTTGCTGAATTAAGCTGCACAGGGATGGTGTTTGCCCTGGAGGAGGAAGGGGATTAGCCCTTAGATCCTTTTGATCTCTGGTGGGTCTCTTCCAACCTGGTGATTCTATGATTCTATGATCCTCAGATCTACAGGAGGTTTGGGACTCCTCCAGAGAAGCTCTCCACTTGTGGTGAGTGGAGAAGGTGTCCATGGGCTCCTTGCAAGGGTCTGGGAAGAGTAAGGAAAGCCAAGTCACTGCAGCCCCCTAGGGGAAATATCAGGGGTTCCTAGAGCTGGAGAGGCTGAAGACCTTCAGGAGCAGAGGCACAACCAGGTGGAGCTCTGCTGCTGTCTGAGTCTCCTTGTTCCTTCTCCTCTGGCTCCAGGCTGTGCTGCAGAGACCTGCCAGCTGTGGCTGCCCACAGAAACAGACCTTTTACCCTAAAGGGGGAGGTTCATGATTCCAGACAAGCTTTGCTGCACCACCTGTGCAGGGGCAGGTCTGTCTTCTCCCCTCTCCTTAAGATTCACACCTTTATTTTTCTCTGCATCTGCTGGATCTTGCAGGAGAGTCTGAGTCCCAGGAATAGGTCACAGGTGTGCAGGAGCCGAGCACCTTCTTGCTGCAGAGAGAGGGCTGGAGCCGCTGTGGGAAGTCTTGACAGGTTTCTTCTAAAGCCTTTTCATACCACTCGGGTGGTGAGAAGAGGAGTTGAAGTAGCCTGACTTCAGGAGAGAGCCAAGAGTGGTAAAATGGCCTGTAGTCTCTCAAAACTTGGCCTAATTTGAACTTGAAAGTGAGCTCGGAAGCCCTGCTGCTTACTTTTGAAACTATAACCTTCTCGTTGTGAAAGTTAAGTTCAACCAGGCACCACCCTGAAGGCTTTTAGATCCCTGTCTCTGTAAAGAAGATATACTGCCTTCCCACCATATCAACGTGTCCTGGTCCGCAGGGGAACATCAGTGGCTCTGGATGAAGGTCTGGGAGGGTTTTTTCAGCTTCCTCTCGTTACCTCAAGCCTTCATCTCTAAAAGGCAAAGGCATTTCTAGACTTTGTATTCTATTAGTGTAACACTGAATGCCCTCGTTCCTCAGGTATTTATAGCAGCTTCTGCAGCTCTCATAATAACTCTTTGTGGCTCAGCACCTCGCAACATGATGTCTTGTTATCCCCATTTCACAGATGTGGAAATAGGGCACAAAGAAGTTCAGGGTTTTGTGGAGAATTTCTTCTAACCCACTGCAACGCCTTGACTGTAACACCACCTTCACGTACCCTTACAGCTCAGGCACTGTACTGTGGATTTCTCATGTTCTCTTTGCTTAAGGTTATACATAAAGAGGCATAAATATTGATTCAAGAATAGCACCTTGGTTTTGAGCAGGTCTGAGGATCCTCAGATGTCTTTAGACTCAACGCAGACCTCTCAGACCTCTGTAAATTAAGCTGGGGTTTAGGTGCTTAAATAATGGTGTTGCGCTTGCTGGCAGAGCAGGGGATTAACAGGAGGTGGAGGGCTTGGTTAATCTTACAGCTACGCTTGTTCTCAGTCCCTGTTGAGCTGCAGAAGAGCCGGGCTCTTGTGAACCCAGGGCAGAAGTGGGGTGCAGGGTTTTATCGCTTTAGTGATAAAGCTGAAGTAATGGCAGCATGCAGATGGCCTGACAGATCGTGGAATTATAGAATGGGTTGGAAGGGACCCCAAAGCCCACCCAGTTCCAAGCTTTGCCATGGGTAGGGATACCTCCCGCTAGATCAGGGTCTCCAAGCCCCATCCAACCTGGCCTTGAACCCCTCCAGGGATGGGGCAGATGCTTCTTGGAGCATCCCGTGCCAGGGTCTCACCTTGCTCTGGGACTTCCAGCCTCAGTGTTCAGTAGTAATGATCTGTTCCTGCCCCAAAAGAGCTGGCAGTGCAAAGCTGTGCCTGCTTGGAGGGTGTTTCCTTCAGCATGTGTACGTCAAAGGTCCACAAAGCCCTTGGTGCCGGTACGTTACACGGATGCAGTCTTGGAAGACTGGTAGGTACGAACACA
Source organism: Piaya cayana (assembly GCA_013389865.1). Taxonomy (NCBI): domain Eukaryota; kingdom Metazoa; phylum Chordata; class Aves; order Cuculiformes; family Coccyzidae; genus Piaya; species Piaya cayana. Next base: position 8,552 of record WAAB01017029.1, on the reverse strand, counting down.
GGGCATTTTAAGAAGGATTACGTTTAGTGCGGTACAATAGCCCTTTATAGCCAAGGCCTTAATGTGCTGCAGCTCGTGATGGCAATTAGTTGGATTAAGCTGTACTGATATAAACAAAGTAATAACGAGACAGTTACAGTAAATGGAATAAGCGGGGCTTGTCTGGTGCCAGCTGCAGAGGCGCTGTCAGGTGCTCAGGATGCATTGTGCAGAAGCCTTGGATGTTTATAGAATCGTAGAATGGGTTGGGTTGGAAGGGATGTTAAAGCCCATCTAGTTACACCCCTGCCATGGGTAGGGACACCTCCCACTGGATCAGGAGCTCCATGCCCCATCCAACCTGGCCTTGAACCCCTCCAGGGATGGGGAGGACACCACTTCTCCAAGTCCTGTGACAGGAATTCTTCTCCCTCATTATGAAGTATTTCCTCCTTATGTCTAGTCTAAATCTTCCCCTCTACAATTTAGAGCCATTGACCCTCGTCTTATCACTCCACACCCATGCAAAAAGTCCCTCCTTATCTTTCCTCTAGCCCACTTAAGGTACTGGAAGGTTGCTCTGAGGTCTCCTCAGAGCCTGCTCTTCTCCAGGCTGAACAACCCCAACTCTCTCAGCCTGTCCTTGTATGGAAGGTGCCCTAGACCTCGGATCATCTTCATAGCCCTTCACTGGACCTGTTCCAACTGTTCCATGCCCTTCTTATGATGTTTATGGTGCTGGGGAGGATGTCAGCACCCTTATGCTGCTGGTTTGGATCCACCTCATGAACATCAGCTGCTCAACAGAGCAGGATGGGGGGCAGGAGCCCTGCTGATATCTTAGTAGGCAGGATGACCAAAGCCCAAATAGGTGGTGGCAACTACCTCTAATGTGAGAGACAGAGAGCTTGGAGGAGAAGGTGAAGCTAGAAGTAGAAAATAAGATCAGATTACAGCTGTGTCTTAATTGCATTGTTGAAGTCCAGTTTCTAATGCTCTCAGCCCAGACATCAAATAGAACATTAAAATTATTCGAAACCAAGCTACAAGTCTCAACATTAGGATGCCTATTACACTTATCGGTGACCTCCTTAACATTAAAACCACCACGTTATTATTTTACATCTTCGGATTATTATTAGGCTTCTGAACTCTGCTGCAGCTTGATTTATAGAAAGTGCTTAGTCACTGGCAGCAGCGCCGTGCTGGGAGGGCTCCTCGCTGGCGTTTCAGCACAGGCTCCTGCCAAGAAGCAGCCGCTGCCCTTGACAGATCATTGAGAGCTGGTGCGTGTTTCCCTCTCATGTCTAACTCCTGGCACCGTTGCAAGGCAGCCCAACCTCCTTCCCCATGAGGAGCTCGGGGTGAAAAAAAATCGAGGCTTAATGAACCCTCTCCGCTCAGGGTGGGTTTGCTGTGTGCTTTGCATGAGGAGTAGGTTGTCTGGCTTGTCCAGTGCTTTGCTGAGGGCACTGCCCTAGGTTTCGGGGAGCTTGTGCTCAACTGATGCTGGGTTTGGGGCTTTGGGAGAAGCAGTTGGAAGGGACAGAAGTGGTTGGTGATGTGGGGAGGAGCTGCTGTGCAGCCAGGTTGGGATGGGAAGGCAGGTGTGGTCCAGGCACTGAAGAGCGTTTTCAAAATTAAATAGAGGGGGAGGAGGGCACCTGCTGCTTAATCACATTAATAATTGCAATGGTTTCTGTGACCCTGCTCATAGGAATAAGTGCTCTGAGCAGAAGTCGCAGGACAGGCCTTTACAAGAAGAGTCTTTTCTTGGGTCGTGCATGCACCAGGGCATGGTAAATGCTAATGATTTACAACTGTCTGAGCAACCCAATTACAAACCTGTTTCGTTTGGCTATTTGCTGAGTAATGACTATGAGAAGCTCTTTTTAAAGCACATGCAAAATCACAGACCTCAGCCCCGTGCCCAGTATGCCCTCGCTGGGTGGGGAGCGATGCCTTGTCCACCACCTCTTCAAACAGCATCCCCGGTGCTGCTGCTGCGGGGTCTGTGCTCCAAGCAGCCCTGGGTTTCTGCGTCGCTGCAGCCTAGAATTCCTCAACATAAAAAGTAGAAGAGGTATCTATGTTTCTACCCTGATTTCTTTCTGTGGACAGGTTTAAGAACCAGCTAATGAAGCGTGCCTGTTAGCCACAGGTTGCTGTCCTGCAGATTTAAATGGGATCGCTCAACGATCGGTTAAGTAGCTTAGCCTCTAATTTCATTCACACTGGAGTAAACCCTGGGTATGTTCAGGGAGCTAACGGAAGGAAAACAATGACTCTATTAGTCCGAGTCCAGTGAATGAAAAGTATCAAAGGTATAAAGTCCTAAACTGCTGAAAATAGTTGAAAATAATGGTTTAGTTCTTCACCTCTAAGTCAATACCTTTAGTATTTTACGTTATTTTTTTTAACTTTTGTATTTGTGTGTTGTGCTGACTCAGTTTTAAAGGTCTATAATAATGTTCCACTGCTATGAAGACACCAGATAATCGCTCTTCATCCTTCAGTCTACAGTCTAGGGCTGCATGTGTTTAGAACATAGCTAGAAATGGGCTGGCTTCCATTAAAAAAAAAAGAGTAAAATAAGAGGTGGAAAGAGCATCTATTGAGGAATTATACACCCCGGACGCCGTGTTTTATCTATGTATTGGAAATCAGAAACTGCATGTGATAATCCAGTGATGTTCAGAGCTATTTCATGGGAGAGCTGGTGCCTCAGCAGCGTGTTTCTACCCTTCTTCTGTTCAAATAATCCCACTTGCTCACAGATACGGTGCTTGTGTTAATATTTTTAGGGAGACCTGGCAACTTAGGTGGCCTCGGACCGTTTCTGACTCTTCTTGGTACTTCAGGGCTCAGTCTTCAAAACCGTGAGGCCGTGAGCATCAGACCTGAGCTGGGGCTCTGGAAAGGGGACCCAGCAATCTGAGTCAGCTTAAGTTTTGGTGTTAAGAGAGGGTTGGAGGAGGGAGCTGTGCTTCCCTCAAAGTCTGGCTGCCCATCTATGACTTTCCAGCCCGTTCTGATGCCCGAGTGCTGCCCTCCAGAGCAGAGAGGAGCCTGCTCTCCGATGCTCGAGTTCACTCTCTTCGCAGGGATGTCTGAGGACTCTATTCAAAGCAGAGACGAGAAGGCTTCGCCTAATAACAAACTTATTGACTGAGGGCATTTGGGGGTAGAAGTAGTTCAATAAATTGGTGGTTTACTGAGCATATTGGCCATGTTCCTCTTGCTAAAAGATCTCTCCTGAAGCAACCAGAGCCCTAAAAGGAGCAAAATGGAGAATGTCTAAAAAAAGAGCACTGGCTGGCCAGTATCGCGCTGTTCCGTCCCAGTCTGAATCCAGTTCTCGACTCTTCTCTGCCTTCGGTCCAATAGTATAGTCACATTTATTTACTTGGCTCTGCTGCATTAATGAAAAAGCCACTTAACAAAACAAATAGAAGGGAAGGACATTTGCAACCAATTACGGTATTGCTGATGGGTCAAATTGTGCTGGAAGTTAAGACGCTGAAGCTCAGCCCGGGCAGCCGATCGATGTACCTGGTAGCTTGGCACCAGCGCCCGCTATCAACTTAATAAATCAATGTAATCTCCCATGCTGTGCCAGGGTTTGCGTGTAGTCAATGCCACATCGATATTATATAATGACGGTGAAAAGGACTTGGCCAAACGCCGCGCTTTTATCTGCTGGGGAGCCCCACAGCGCTCCGGCAGGCAGGGTGGGATTTGGCTCGCTGCTCTTTAAATATACCCCTGGGCATCATTTAAAATCGTGTTTTTAAATCCTTTTTTTTTTTTTTTTTTACAACCACAAGGGAAGTTAGTGCTCCAGCGTATAATTCGGGGTTGACCAAATTGCCAGCTAGCGATCTGCTCCTTGGGGAAGACTTGCGGTGCGCTCCAGTTCCTGGAGAGGGGTCTAGAAAATAGGTGCCTTCTCCTCTTAATGAGCTCTGGTGTTTTAGCTGTCGTAATATGGGTTTGGTTAAGAAACGAAGGCCAAAAGCTCTGCTTTTTGCTGAAAACAAAGTTGATGTATAGGGAAACTGGGACGCTTCAAACTGCTCTGTGATGGGTTGGAGCTTCTGGAATCATAGAATCATCAGGCTGGAAGAGACCCGCTGGATCATCGAGTCCAACCATTCCTATCAAACACTAAACCATGTTCCTCAGGACCTCGTCTACCTGTGCCTTAAACACCTCCAGGGAAGTGCTGGTGGTCACTTGCTCCCGTGCTTCATGACCAGTTTGAGTGCTCTGTGCTCTCTTTGCTCTTGTCCAGTTAGTCTGGTCTCTCTTCAGCTTGTTCTCCGCAGTCTGTTGGTGTTCCCAGCTCTCCGTGCCTCTCCTCCAGGGAATTTGCTCTTATCAGCCCGTGTTTATATTTTGGGAGCGTGCACGGGAATTGAGCCACGACTGGGCTAAGGTGCTTTGCAAAAGCAGGGAAAGAAGGCAATCCCTGCCCTGAGGGCCTGACGTTCTGCAGGCACTAACAACTATGAGGATATACAATAAAAATAATATAGATGCGTAAGGCAAGGACCCCTCTTTGGTGTTATTTGGTTTGGGGAATGCTTAGCTGAGAGCAGAAGGAAGGAGAAAGGAAAGAAAAATTTTAATTCCTTGGTTGCCCAGACACAACCGAGGCTGCGTTCAGTAGGGTTTTGGCAGAAGGGAGCTGTAAGGATGGTGTTTGGAGGAGGAGAAAGGAGTGGCTGTTGAGATTTTATCGGGAAGGTTTTCCCAGGCTTAAAAGGAGGTTGGGGAGAAAGCGAGTCTGCGCTCGGGGAAAGGGCTGACAGATGGATTCGAGAGGCTGGCGGGGTAAAGGTTATGGGCTGGCGGTACGGTAGGTAGGTTGTTGGTTCAGAGAGGTAAGAGGAGACGGGGAGAGGTAATAGGAATCAAGAGGAGAAGGCGAGAAGCTTGTAAATAATGTACACAAAGGACCAGTGTGATTGTGGAGTGAATTGATGTGGTCTCGAGGGCAGCTGTTAAAACTGAAGATGACAATAACTGATAAAAGAGCAGGGAGGCTTGGTGGAGAGTACATTTTTCTTTTAAGAAGGAGGCTTTAGAGATGTTAAGGTGCAAGCTTGAGACATGATTGTGAAGAAATCCAGTCTGCACGTGGTGGGTGAGACTGGGTCTGGGTGAGTGGGAGGATGGGATAACACCTGGGTGAGAAGGAAAGGGGGGAAAGGGAGAGGATGGCAGCAAACAACCTACACCAGGGTTACTGGGAGGGATGGGAAGTGGAGATCTGAACTGTTCTGTAGAGCTGCTGTAGTATCACTGAATTATTTGTGTATTTTTTCCAATTTAATCTTTGATTAGTGGATTTTTTTGTATCTTTACTGATTCTGGTAACTCAGCATCACAAAATGTAGGTGACTGAGTGGCATCCTGGCTATTCGGTCTGATCAGCTGAGATCAGCTTCACACAAACAAGGTTCCTTTTGCCGTTTCCAGAAGCTCACAGCTAAAAAAATACTCTGAGAAAATTTTGCCTTGCGTTGCTTTATCCTTTCTAGCTCTGGCCATCACCCAAATAAAAAAAAAATGGCAGTGGTCTGTGGAAAAAAGAATAATAATTAAAATATAGATGCTTACTTGTATTTTTCCAAACCACCAGAGCAGTTTACCCATTCCTGAGAGCAGACGCAAGCAAGTAACGTTCCCCTTAATGTCAGAATAATGCCTAGATGAGCCTTTCAAAGAAGGTTCTTTTAGATTTGTCCTGTGAAATGTGGAAGATGATCAGATATTTTTCTCCTACGCCAGATCTAGAAATGTGAAGTAGTAGATTTGTCTTCCTTCCTTTATTTGCTTGGTTGGAGAAAAAAAAAATCTTTTTATATTGATTTTTTTTCTGTTTGTTTATGTTGGAGTACAAAAACAGGGTGTGGAACAGTTGGATGGGGGGATTTATATCAGTTAGACATGGAGACCATCACATCCTAGTATGTGATGGAAGGCAGATGTGAAATCCCAGACCTTCAGTTTTCATTTCCTTTATTAGATATGAATAACAGAATCATTCATAGAATCATAGAATAAGCAGGTTGGAAGAGACCCACTGGATCATCAAGTCTAACCATTCCTATCAAAACTCTTCCTATCATACTCTTTCAAGAACAAACACCAATTTCTCCAAAGTGACTTCTTCTGTGATTCTCATCAAATTAGAAGCCATCTCACTGTGTTTCAGGTCTCAACCTAAACTGCAGCAATGATTGTATTTCTCTCTGGAGAAGCCTTCATCAGAACTTCAGCTCCTTGAGTTTCCAGGAGTTCCTGAACGGTGGACAGGGTGGGATGGTGAGGAGCAGGGCTGCTGGTGAGGATCCTCAAGAGGTGTCAATCCGGATGGCATCTGGGCTAGTGTGGCCACCAGGTGCCTGCTGGGAGGGAGAGCGTGTGCTCCAGGCGTCTCCTCCTGACAGCTCTCTCGGAGCCAGCTGTGCGCCCAGGAGCTCTCCTGAGCCTTTGCAGATCTCTGTGTGTATCTGCGTGTACCCATGTGCTCCGACAGCCGTTATTTCCACTTAACCAGCTGGCTGGAGGTGGAGCGATGCTGGTGGTGAAGTGTTGCAGCCTCGGGCGCCGGTGCTCACCTTCTCCCGATGCCGCGACGACGCGGCGAGTCAACCTGCAGATCTGCAGGAGGCTGCTGAGAAATCCAAGCCCAAATGAGCCTGTGACCTCAGATGACACACTAGGATGGGCATCTCCAGCAGCCCTTGATTCTCCCCAGGGGAGACTCTATCCCAGGGATGGTAGCACGTTTACATAAGAAGCCAAGTGGGTGAGTAACACCGGCCTCTGTAGACATCAAATGCTGCAAGTATTTTGTGGTAAACCTGTTGCTGCTCTGGGCAGGGAGGATGCACTTTACTCAGAAAGTAAAGGATGAAAGCCTCTGTGGCAACGGCTGCGCTTTGAAAGCCGCTGAGCCCGATCCCCTGCACAAGCAACTGTTCTGTTTATCAAAGTAACACATCTCCCAGAGCAGGCAATACCACCGCCTGTGCGAAACGGAGCCAGCGCGCGCTGCAGCCGTGCAGCCTTTTGCTAGTGCTGCTGAGCATCTGAGCCTTGCTCCAGTGATCCACTGCTGTTGGTTGCAATAGAATAGTGGATTTGAGGGATTCACGTGTTTAGGCTGCTTGTTGAGGTAGGGCCAGGGTGGTACACAGTGAATATAACCACTGTTATTAGATGGTCAGCCTGAACCTACCTGACTGAGAGAGCTGGGGGTGTTTAGGCTGGGGAAGAGGAGGCTGAGGGGAGACCTCATTGCTCCCTCCAACTACCTGAAACGAGGTTGTGGAGAGGAGGGAGCTGGGCTCTTCTCCCAAGTGACAGGGGACAGGACAAGAGGGAATGACCTCAGGCTCCACCAGGGGAGGTTCAGGCTCGACATAACGAAAAACTTCTTTGCTGAAAGGGNCTCCCAAGTGACAGGGGACAGGACAAGAGGGAATGACCTCAGGCTCCACCAGGGGAGGTTCAGGCTCGACATAACGAAAAACTTCTTTGCTGAAAGGGTCATTGGGCACTGGAACAGGCTGCCCAGGGAGGGGGTTGATTCACCTTCCCTGGAGGGGTTTAAGGGACAGGTGGACGAGGCGCTGAGGGACATGGGTTAGTGTTTGATAGGAATGGTTGGACTCGATGATCCGGTGGGTCTTTTCCAACCTGGCGATTCCATGATTCCATGACTGAAGTGGCTGTAGTTGCCTGATCCCTGAGCTATGGGTGATGGTGGGTGATGCAGGGTTGTCACGAGAGCTGAGTCTTAACAATAAACTAGATTTGCACCTTGCATATCTCTAGATAAGATCATTTCAAAGTGGTGACTATAGTGGATGGACAGACAGACAGGGAACCTGGGTGCTGGGTGATTCCTGGCTGTGGCCTTGGCCACTAAGAGCACTGGTGCAAAATTCTATACATGGAGATACAGACACCGGACCCTGGATTAAAAGTGTAATTAAGGAGCCACGTTATGATTATCACTATTTTAGAGGCTGAACAGTGTGTAGAAGCTGGCAGCACCACTGCTGAGCTTCCTCAAGGAGAGCATGTGTTAGTAAAAGGGAAGGAGAAACAGTACAGGTTGATTTTTTTATTCTCTCACAAGGTGAAGAAATGGATTATCTGTGAAACAGCCAGCAGTTTTTATTTACTGTGAAACTCTCAATCTCGCTCTCAATTTCCCATCAAGATAAAATACAGGCATTTGGTTAAAATGGTAACTTAATGCTCCAGAGGTTTAATTACCACTGTTCTATAAGCAGAAGCAACGCAGAGTGCAGTCTGCAGCTCCGGAATTCAACAAGAAATGCAGCTCCCCACAAAGCAGTCAATAAAAGGAAGATGTATAGCATGCACTTAGATTATTTTTTTTTGGTCCTTCTCATAGCTGAACTTGCAGATCTGCTGTTGCTAATAGTTTTCTTTCAAACCTCAAGTTCTCCCTGAGCTATTATCAAACTCGGTAGCTCCTTATTGCGTGTTAACCTTGTCTGTGTGTGTTATATACATACACGTGGCAC
>WAAB01017027.1:0-10384 GCA_013389865.1 Piaya cayana | reverse complement strand
CCTCCAGGGATGAGGCAGCAACAAATTCCCTGGGCAACGTGTTCCAGTGCCACAATTTCTTCATGCAGAAGGTGGGGAAGCCCTGACCCAGGTTTCCCAGAGCAGTGGTGGCTGCCCCATCCCTGGAAGGGTTCAACGCCAGGTTGGATGGGGCTTAAGTACCTCACAAACACCTAAAAACTGCGACTATTTAAATAAACTTCCTCCCTTAAGCTCCACCAGATGCTTTGTGCTACAGATTCTTTAAAAGAGAACAAGACAGCCATCTAGAGGGGAAGAGACATCAACTCTCTTTAGGTCACAAGGGAAAACTGAGTGAACAGTTCACTCACTGCAAGCCAGGGCCACCCTGGCCACCCAAACTACTCTGTAATTCTATCCCCTCGATTTCTGCATGAACCTGAGACATTTCACACTTTCCTTTTGTTTCACATCCAACGCGAAGTGGCAGGTGACCCACTTACTGCCCCCAGCAAGAAATAATCTTTGAATTAAATCCAAAAGCGCTCTTTAAATAACGCCCTGTTCTCTAATTTTTGCAACGGTTTCAACGAGCTTTTTCGATCATTGATATAGATATAATAAGCAAACCACCTCCCCCTAACCCCATTATGATGAAAGCTTTAAATTTTATTATTCATTTTTAATGGGAAGAAGTTAAACTCCCTCAGGAACCATAAAAAGCAGGGGTTTGATCTGTCAGCTAATGGAAGGTTGCTGGAGTCATGCCTTCAGCAGTCAGCCTGACAAAGAAGATACTTTGTACTTGCATGACAAGAGACAGACAGAGGTTGCCCATTATTATTTCTAAAAAAATCACTCTCACCGCTCTCATGGTGAAGAAATTCTCCCTTATGTCTAAGTCTAAATCTGCCCCTCTCCAGTTTATACCCATTGCACCTCGTCCCAACACTCCAAGCCTTTAGGAACAGTCCCTCCCCAGCTTTCTCGTAGCCCCTTCAGGTACTGGAAGGTCTAATTAACCTTTAAATCATCCTGCACTAAAGTGGTATTTCTGTTCATCACTCTTCAGTTCAAAATTGTAACGTAACCCCTACTCTACACAGTGGTTTTCCAAAAACCGGTACATCTATCTTTGTATGAAATACAACCTATTGAAAAAAAAAAAAAGGCTGGAGGAGGGGGGAAGACAGCAAAACAGATCCCAAAACAAAGCAAAAAAAAACCATGGAAAATTTAAAAATANATCTCAGTCCCAGCTTCAGGCATGTGACACGGGACAGACGCCGGCCTTGAGACACTGGGGATCAGAAGTGTGACACTTGGAGGCTCACAGAGTTTTTGAAGAGCTAATGTGTTCATGGGAAAGTAAGATTTTTTTGCCTTGCTTTCAGTGGTAATCAAAATTGTCAGTCACTCAAAACAGGATTATAGGCTTAAATATAAACATTTCCTCTTTGCTTTGCTTCTACAGATTACAAATGAAGCAGCAGTTTAGCAGAAAGACTTTGGAGGGGGGAAGAGGAGAGAAAGGGGTGGGAATGGACAGAAAAAATTAGCAATAAAAACACTGTTGTGCAAAATCAAAGTCAGAAGCGAGATGTGGACAGACAGGGATAGCTTCTCCTCAGGTAAGGAAGAAAATAGAACATCTGAGAAGCCACTGCTGTCTAATTTACACACTTGCTGCTTTTTAATCAAAGAAACTCCTACCTTAGGATGCAACAGGCTTCAGAGGAAGAGCTCATTCACATCCAGAGGATTCTGTTATGAAAGCAAAGGGTGGAGCTTTAGACATTTGCAGTTGCTAGAAACACATATGAAAGCTCCGTTCAAAAGGCTGCGTGAGGTGAGGAAGTTTCTTTCCCGAAGCTGAGCTCTGTTCTTGCATTTGGAACATTGTTCATTTTGCTGTGAAAACAGTTTCCAAAACTCTGGATCTCACAGACACTCCACTCTCCAAGTGCCCCAGCTGCAGCCTCCTGCATTTTTCTGACCTCCTCTTTAAGCACAGATTTATTTAATTGGTCCTTTTCCTTCTGAGAGGTCCATGCCTGCTGCTCTTCACTTTCCCCATCAGGTGTCTGAGGGGTAAATCAGGATAATTACTTCTCAATTACCTAGCTGATTGCTGGGAAAAGTCTTTCATCCTCCATCGAGTCCAGCAAAACGTGGTCATCCTCCCTGCTACCAAAGGCAAATCAGTTGCTCATAAACCTAATTAGCGAGCCTCATTAGTAAAAGTGAAATACCCAGTAGCATTCGATGACTTCAGGAACCCAAAGAACATCAGCAACCACCTCATTCTCACTATCAGTCCAAGAGAGAAAGCAGCAAACCAGCCCTCAGGTGGCTGAAGAGCCAGAGCAGTGGTGGCTGCCCCATCCCTGGAGAGGTTCAAGGGCAGGTTGGATGGGGCTTGGAGCCCCTGATCCAGCGGGAGGTGTCCCTGCCCATGGCAGGGGTGGAACTGGATGGGCTTTGAGGTCCCCCAACCCAGACTCTTCCCTTACAGCCACCACCTTCTACTGCTCCGACCCTCTTCTCCAACTTGGCCTTGCTTTGATTGTCCTCTGGAAACCTGGTCAGCGATCAGCAAGCACCTCGTGCCAGACACCTCGACACTGAAGGCAGAATTTCAGACCACAGCCTAAGGCTCAGCATTAATAAGAAAGAGAGCACCCGTCGCTCCATCATTTATACACCTTTAAAGTCTGAAGTCATCTTCTGAAAACCCAGTATTCACTTCAGAGTCAGTTTTTAACCTAAAGAGAAGCCAAGATTACTCAAAACTTTGAAAGCCTCACAGGAGAAGGTGGTATTTAACTTTTAAAAGAAATACTGTCAGGAAATAAAGCTTTTTAAGATTTGCTGCACCACATGGGCCTTTGTAGACCCTCCAACACAAACAACAGCGTTACAGTTTGACCTTTTTTTCATTTTATTAGCACAAAATCATGTAAAGTGAAGACAGAGAGGAACATACACATGTACTCAGAACATGGAAAACTCGCCGCACGAACGGGAATGATTTCTTCCTTCCTATGATCTTGCCAATCGCTTTTCCTCTCACCGTGAGTACCAGAACACCACGACGGAGCTCACAAGCTACAAACTCCAACTCACAAGCCCACAGCACCTTAAAAAACACCCTGCAGTTCCATTACCAAAAAAAAGAGCTCAGAATGACAGCTGCTAGTGAGAGAATTGAACTAGAGCACTTGGAATTCCTAAGTCCCCCGCTGCCTGTGGTGACTGTTGGAGCAGATCCTTTACGGTTTTAGTATCATACATCTTTAAAACAAAAGGAAAGACATTTACACAGTATGTGCATACACCCTAATGTTAACGCGTGTATATTCATTTGTACATAATTGAATGAAAATCCATTCTACGAGCCCAGAAGCAATCCCGTGGTTATTTCCGACCACATAAATAGAGCGGTTGTGGAGATCGCTTACAGTCACGGATCTTCCTGCAGAAAAAAAATTCGATAGTGGCACTTGTATCATCAGTTGGTCCAGTGGCTTCGCAAAACCTAAACACGCACACACACAGGGACAGGGAGAAAGAGGCGAGATCTTTACCGGCCGGGAGCTGAGCTTACTGCGTAGCAAGGGCTGATGTACAGTGTGACGTCTGCGGCAATAATACCAATAAATTAGATTAAAATAATTCGGATATACTTCCCGTAGGATGAAAGCCAGCACTCGCAAAATCAGAAATCGCGCCGTTCTATTCGGATCACACGGCAACGAGTGAGGTGTTTGCCAGAATCAACGCACTTCCAGCATCCAGTATCATTAGCAGGTTGCGGCGCACTGATATTTAATTGCCGTGCGAGGTTTAATGCCCTCAGACATTCTCCTAGGAATTGTCTTGATTCTCAGGCAGGAGGGCAGAGCGGGATCCACCACCAAAGTCGTTCCTTCGGCTGCAAATAGCTGAAAGTGGTTGCTTTGTTCCAAGAGGTGGCAGACGTTTCACTTCAGCGAGCCATGCGGTTGTTTTGCCAAAAAGAGCAGGTTTTTTTTTATTATTATTTCTGGTTTTACCGCTTCCCTTCCACCCGAGGAGGCACCCCAAGGAGCGTGGTCTGAAAGCAAAGTATCACGATCCCTTAAAACGAAGCTCCAGGTCAGCTCTCTGAACAAACACAGAATGGCTAGGACAGAGCTCTACCTCGCACATCCACGCGACAAGGACAGAATTCATGGGAGGACTCGGAGCACACCGCGAGAGCAGGAATTACCTAATGGAATGATTTGTGAGACCAGCCCCACCGAACAACAAAAGCCTGAGGTTCACAAGCCAAAATAATAACACCACCTTTTTTTTTTTTGGTTTTTGCATGACAGAAAGGGAAAACGTAAGCAAAAGTGGAGGTTCTGATATCCTACAGATCGATAAAAAAAAAACCCACAGTTGAGCAAGCGACCGTTCAGTGTTTCACGCAAAACTCAACTCAATCATTTGTAAGTGGTGACCGGGCAGTCAGTCAGAGGCAGGCTGTTAAAACAGGACTCCAAACTGAAAAAAACCACTGCGCTTGCGATTAAAGCTGGCTTCAAAACGGCGTTTCTTAACTCCACTGGCCTCAAAGTGTCGTTACAGTAGTTTCGGTTTTCCCCGACATGAGTTACGAGCTGCTGTTCCCACAGTTAGCGCCACTCTCCTCCTGTGAAACATTTTCAGGCTTTCAGACTACCCTCCTTCTCGTTCCACAAAACTCCGGAGTGAAGAGCTGACAAGTCTATCCAGCGTCCTCCGTTTGGCTCTAGACGGCGTTCCTCGGCGTCCCATTGTGAGTCACTGCTTTCAGATTGGAGGTGCTGGATTGATGGTTGCAGATTCTGTGGGAGGCGACGCCTACTTCAAAGACTTCGTGAATGGCTTTGCGGAAGCAATGGAAATTGTAGTCTATCAGACCTGCCAAGAAGGGGAGGAAGAGGAAAAACCGCGCTCAGCTCGGCACGTGGATGTAAGCAACAGAGCTTCACAATAAACGCAAGATGTTCCATTCAGCCAACAGCTTATTCCTATTTATTTTAGTATTAATTTGGATTGAGAAGGTTTAACAAAGTTGGGTTTTTTTAAGACTGTCTCAGCTTTCAGGAAAGTAAAGGCACTCGTTTGGAATCATAGAATCATAGAATAACCAGGTTGGAAGAGACTCACTGGATCATCCGAGTCCAATCATTCCCACCAATCTCTAAACCACGTCCCTCAGCACCTCATCCACCTGTCCCTTAAACCCCTCCAGGGAAGGGGACTCAACTACCTCCCTGGACAGCCTGTTCCAGTGCCCAATGACCCTTTCTGTGAAAATTTTTTTCCTAATGTTGAGACTGAACCTTCCCTGGTGGAGCTTGAGGCCATTCCCTCTCGTCCTGTCCCCTGTCCCTTGGGAGAAGAGCCCAGCTCCCTCCTCTCCACAACTTCCCCTCAGGAAGGCTCGGTGTGTACTGGGAATTAAACAGCAGGTGAGGGGATAAGAGAAGACTCTACTCCCCAAAAACAGCACGACCAGCACTGGAATCCTGCACTGTCTGTCACTGACATGTACCCTCATCACGGTGAGGAGAGCTCTGAGGGCTGGTACAGAACAGGTACTAAAAGAAAATCTGCTTTTTCTATTTAAAAAGCCAAGGTAAGCTCTGTCACTGCANACTAAAAGAAAATCTGCTTTTTCTTTTTAAAAAGCTCTATCACTGTGAAATACTCCGAAATTAGGACCTAAGCTGTCATTTCTACCCAGGAACACCATGAGACCATTTGTACCATCATGTCCTACAGGTTCAGGCAACTACAGAGTTGGCTGGACCTGCAACATATTAAACCCTTTCTTCAAGTTTCTACCACATGCTGTATGAGCTGAGAACTATGGATTTCTTTAGTTGTACGTTAACAAAACATCAGTGCAACCCAGTACAGAGAACACAGCTACGCACAACGCAGCACCTGCTGAGGACAACATAGCAAACATAACTCTGTTCTACTGATTCCACCACAGCAGATGTAACAACAGAGGCCACATGGGCTACACAAGTCAATTTAGATGGAGGACAGCGATTACAGCAGGTTGGATGGGGCCTGGAGCAACCTGATCCAGTGGGAGGTGTCCCTGCCCACAGCAGGGGTGGAACTGGATGGGCTTTGAGGTCTCTCCCAACCCAAACTATTCTGTGATTCTATGATTTACGAGAATAAAACCAAAAGCTCTTTATACTAGTCTCTAGGAAAGGAAAATTCCTCCCAGAAAGAAATTAAACAAATTCAGTTACACAAACATCAAGGTTACTCATAAAGTCACATTATTATTTTATAATTGATTAAAAAACATTAGGTAAAAGCTGTTTGGTCAGGGGAAGGGCCTTACCTTTGCGCTCAAAACTCTCTTCTCTAAGAATGCAAACTAACGCCAAAAACTTTGTTACTTCCTTTAAGTACAGGACCGTCGTGTTATTGAGCTTGATAATCGCCATCGACTCCTTATCGTAAGCACTTCCCGTGCCATCTTCCTTTAACCTACGAAAGAAGGAGTTTTAACCCCAGACATAATCTGAGCATCCACATGGAACTTCAAGGTAGTTGAATGCAGTGAGAATGACTCACGGTGAACAGTGAGCAAGCGAGGAACCTGCAGGGCAGGTCTTGGTGCTCTCCTAAGTAAGGTCATCACACCCTTAAAGCTTCTCAGACCTGAGCAGAGCGGAGACCATCACTAGATATTGTCTATCTTAGACAAGCGGTTAGGAGCAACCTATCAGATCACATTCTTTTGCTCTCAGACCGAGAGCTGCAGCTGTTGGGTCGATCCTGTTTCCAGCTGACGTTCTCCCTGGAGGTGGCACAGCAGCTCCAGCAGATTTACCTGCTATAACCAAAGCATCGCTGCCTCAGCGAGTTCATGGCGCCACAGTAAGGCACCACGTGATTGCTTTGGAGATTCCAATGAAAAGGAAAGGCTCCCTCAGCGAGGCCTGGGCAGGTGCGGGTGACAGGGAGCAGGACACTTTTTAGTCTTCAGCTAAACCAGCCCTCTTTCCAAGGAAAGATTAGGATGCTGCTTTCCATCTGCAAGTTATTATTGTTCATTAAATTACTCTAGAAGCAAAAGACGTATTGCAGGCTACTCCTCAGCACTTGCTCCTGACAGCCCCAAACCGGACACCGCCCTGGGTTGACCCATCAGGATCAGACTTCACTGCCCAGGATACAACTGCAGTTCTAAAGTGTTACTGCTTCTTCCTAGCAACATCACAAAGTATAAATCAGCTGTAAATTATCACAAACAGGCACTACGTGCATCCCTAATAGAAGGCTGACAAGAGCAGAGTGGATCTTGCAGTCCCTGCCCATGGCAGAGGGGATGGAACTGGATGATCTGGAAGGTTCCTTCCAACCCAAACCATTCCACGATTCTAGAAGCTGTTCTGTTCAGGTACGGCCAGGCTCAAAGCACGATGACTGCACATTACACTGACACAGCACGCCGCCAACCCCAGTTATTTGGGGGTATAAACACATCTGCATCCAACAAGCCAGATGAGACAATGATGTTTGTATTTCACATGAAACACTTGGCTTTACAAATGTCAACTGGCTGCCTACAGCCATAAGCAGAAGGAAGCAAAACGAGCACAAATGCTCAATCCATTTCGCTTTATTCTCATCGCCTGCAGAACCACTGTGCTCAACAGCCTCATCAATAGCATCTAACTTCTCAATTTGCCCTATTTCACTTTTTTCCCTCAGAGTATTCATCACTTACCCATATATACAGGAAACATCTATCACTACGTCAATCATGTCACAGCACAACTCGTAGGACTGCATGTCTACAGGGGAACTGTCCGTTGCGATGTAGATTTTGCTGACTACATCGAAGAGAAAAGCTTTTTCAATGCCTGAATTCTGCAGAAAGAGAGAGAATTTGGATGAATTTCTAAAATGACTCCACGTTTAAAACATCACGTAGAATTCACACATTTTTAAACCATTCCCTACTATGAAGAATGTAAACATAATTTAGAGGCTGGAGAAAGAATCAAGATTTAGAGCACATAGTTTATCAATATAACACCCTTGCTGCCATAGTACATCTCAACATCACCTCCTAGCTCAAAAACATAAGGCTGGGAACTCAGAACTTCATTATTTACCAGCTTAATTTCTATTTCTGCATCAGAATCATTCCTTATTGTGTCTTGCAAGCTGGTCTGAATACCCAAGGCAGTGTCCTGAGGACATCCAGACAATCCCTTCTGCTCACAGCCGTAACTTAAGTAAGACCAATTACTTCAGGCTTGTCTCTAGGGTGCGATTTCACTCGATTTAAACTACACAACAGCCAATTTCTGTGTCACAAACCCCCTAAGAAATACAAACACTACAGGAATAAGGGCAAAAGTCTCACAGACCACATGAGAGAGAGTTTAGTTCAAGGCCAAGTTCATATTATGAAAAAAAAAGTCTCTTGCCAGCGCAGCCGCATTAGGTCACCGAGTGCCGTAACGGACTGATCAGCGTATTGCACTGGCAGAAAACTTGTGTATCACCAGTTAGATTAACACTTACTGATATAAAGATATTTAGTAGATTTTCCAGCGTTGGCAGTTGCGGAATGAGCTTCTGTACCACTTTACTGAAGGCTTCGAATATTGAATGGTCATAGATACTGGTCAAATAAAAGCTGATGCAAGGAGGAAGGGAAAAGGAAGGGAAAAAAAAAGAACAAAGATTCAGGACTGTTTCAGAATTGCAATAGAAACAATTAAAGCTACGTTTTCTAACATTCAGGGCTGATGATTTGTTGGGATGCCTTTATCACAAACACAACAAGAACCTAATTTCTGAGTGGATGGAGTAAGCGTGGAACAGACTTTGCATTCTCAGGATGTGGGAGAAGAGAGAGAAGAATTGGAATGTGCTTTCACAACACGGCCTACAGAACGCTCATCACAAAGGCGCTAAATCCTTGACTAGATTTCTTCAAGTCCCATTCCCAGCTTTCCACTTTGTTCACACTAACACTGGCAATGCTTATAGGCTCTGTGAGAATCAGAATAGCAGCAGAAACAGTGAAAAAATAATTGGTTTAAAAGGTGTTGGTAGAAGACAACTTAAAAATGAGCCCAATATCAAGTTAGAGACTAAGACTTGAACCAAATCAGGCTGAAAAGTCAGCACTAGCCAGGACTAGAATGCAGGCAGCTTCCTCTCCCCTGTCCCTCCAGGCCACGAGTATAAATTCATAGAATCATAGAATCACCAGGTTGGAAGAGACCCATTGGATCATGGAGTCCAACCATTCCTATCAAACACTAAACCATGTCCCTCAGCACCTCATCTACCTGTCCCTTAAACACCTCCAGGGAAGGTGAATCAACCACCTCCCTGGGCAACCTCTGCCACTGCCCAATCACCCTTCCTGTGAAATATTTTTTCCTAATCTCTAGCCTGAATCTCCCCTGGTGGAGCTTGAGGCCATTCCCTCTCGTCCTGTCTCCTCACTTGGGAGAAGAGCCCAGCTCCCTCCTCTCCACAACCTCCTTTCAGGTAGTTGCAGAGAACAATGAGGTCTCCCCTCAGCCTCCTCTTCTCCAGGCTAAACACCCCCAGCTCTCCCAGCCATTCCTCATAAGGCCTGTTCTCCAGCCCCTTCACCAGCTTTGTTGCTCAACCCATTGTGCTGAACAAAATGGATGTAGGAAAANAACTTTATGAATAAAAACTTCAAAGTTCATTTCTGGGTTGACCTTGTAGGCTTTCGAAACCGTAATGTGGAGTCTCGTTAGCGCTTCCATGTAGTCATCCTGTAAATCAGTTTGGGCAGGAATGAATGACAAGGCTTTACCCCTGTAGCTTTTCTGTTCTGCACAAGAACAAAATATTTCAGTGCAAGAACTTAACTAAACAAAAACATGGGAGAAGAGAAAAGGTTGGATCCAGTGTCAGAAATCCAAGCAGCTTAGGTTCCGTCACGTAAATTATGTTGCAATAGAATCATAGAATAACCAGGTTGGAAGAGACCCACTGGATCATCGAGTCCAACCATTCCCATCAAGATGTATTAGCTACACAAGGCTCAGCTTGGAGCCTGCACTTCAGAGAAATAGGTACTTTTCACTTCAACTCCAGCAAAAGGTGACAGCGACCTCCAAACTGGTCCTAATAACCTGATAATCTCCCTCAGTGCAATCTCAGCGTTTATTAGAAGCTAGCAGACACCCAATGGTGCTTGAAACTGTGGTCAGAAAGTTGCCCTTACTAAACAAACTCCACAGCCAACAGCAGAGGGAAGGAGTCATTGAGATCATCTGGCACAGCAGGTTCCCACTATTACTCTGGAACAGGTACATTCGGAGCACTCCTTCCCTCTTTACTGGAAGCGTACATGCCAGTCACTTCACCAAACTAA
>WAAB01017026.1:142636-223864 GCA_013389865.1 Piaya cayana | reverse complement strand
ATATTGGGGGTTCCAGTGCATTGCTCTGTGGCTGCTGGAGCAGCCTGGGTGCCTGCCCGAGGCACGGGACTTGCACATCTTTCCCTCTGCAGATCCACAGCCATTCACAGCAGCTGCATGGGAAAAAATAATAATTGAGGTGGCAGCTTGAGTGCCTGGGGTTTTGGTCCTTTGTTGATGGTTTTTCAAGCTCACCTGTAATTCTGCAGTGGTATGAGGATGGACTGCAATGTAACATGGGGTGGAAGTCACAGGACGGGGTTTGTGGCTGTGGAGCTATAACAGAATTGAGGAGCTGCAGGAGCTGCCTCTAGTCCTGCCAGCACATCCTAGCAGTTGCTCTGCAGACAGGGGTCATCAGAGCTTTCTGCCAAGTCCACCAACCAAATCCTTTCCATCTCTAGTCCCCCACGCCTCAG
The DNA here is from genome assembly GCA_013389865.1 of Piaya cayana. Classification (NCBI taxonomy): domain Eukaryota; kingdom Metazoa; phylum Chordata; class Aves; order Cuculiformes; family Coccyzidae; genus Piaya; species Piaya cayana. Next base: position 223,445 of record WAAB01017026.1, on the reverse strand, counting down.
TCTCCTACTAGGAAACAGGGGAAATCATACCTCCCCCCTTTCCTTTTTTCTCTGTTGTGTTGACTAACAGTGTCGTCATGCAAACCTTTAGGCACCAACTTTGTGTTTCAAATATAAGCAGTGTTATAGAAACTGCAAACAGAGCTTGCAACTAAGAACTGGGGTTGGTTTGGGGGCCATCTCTTCTTGTGCACATTCAGAGCTTCTGTCCTGATGTGACCTCATCCCAGATGAAACCTCAGGATGCTGCTACGCTGAAGTACTCCTATTAATAACAACTAAATGGCACTATGGAGCAGCCAGTGGTTTCCAAAATCATGTGAAACAGGGCTTCTCTGGCTAGGAGAGTTTTAGGAGAGGGCCTTTCTCCTTGCTGGTTAGGAAAAGATGTTTGAAGAGGTGCCATAGTTTGTGCTGATCCCTGGTCTGGCTGCCACGCTCCCTGGGTGTCAGCGGGACGTGCTACTCAGAGTGAACCAGCACCCTCAGCTCAGCCCAACCCTTCTTCCTTTAGTCCAGCATCAGCTGTGAAGTCGTCTGTGATCTCCTGTTTCCACTTAACACTCCCAGAAATCCAGATTAACTCACTGGCTTCACGCTGTAGCCCTGAGTTTGTGGCACCCTGACCATGGCAAGGACCTGGGGCTGTGACCAGTGACCAGCAGCAATCCCTGCTCGCTGCTGAGTTTGGAGCAGGTACATCTCCCATGCAGTCTTGGCAAAGTGTTTTTTCCTCCGTTAGTCCAGCTGTGTGGCACATGCAAACAGCTGGAACCACAGGGACATTCTTCATACAGCAAGTTCAACAGGGAAGACACAACAGGACCTTATCCAGATCGATGCTGGGGAGAGGAAAGGTTCCCATTGATTTCAGTTGCATTTAGGTCAGGACTTCAAAATAGCCAAATTGCTGGTGAATTTTATCTTAAATTAAATTCCTACCATAAATTCTGATTACAACTATTAAGCTGCATGCATAATTAAAGAGAATTCCATCTGGGCTTCTTCCAACACTTTGCACGCAGAGCAGGGCAGGCGGAGAATACGCCGTTTGGCAGCTCTCAGCTGGCAGAGTATCAGCTGCAAACTACTGTTAGGTGCAAACAGCCACACTTGAGTGTCGCACAGAAGGTGGCTTGGGAGAAGGGATGCCCAGTGGTCGTTTGTAGCAACCTCCATCTGAGGATCTTAAAGGATTACGCTTTAAAATCGCAAAACCCGTCAGACGCAGGTAGCTTATTGCCGTTCTGTGACGGAGTGTTAGTGTCAGGAGGAAGGATCGTGATATTCCTGGGATAATACAGCCAAATATTGACTGAGCAAGAGGCAAAACACACCCCTTCAAGCCCCTGTTTCAGACTACACTCGCTCTTGCTGGCTCCAGGCTGTTGTCAGCTCTTAAGGATTATAAACTTAGATTTTGATGAAAAAATAAGTCATAAAAGCCGATAAACCTTTCCTTCACAAGGAAAAATGTTAAGAAGTGGCTCATCTTGGTCAGCTTGTGGAATTAAAACATTTTAATCTTTATTTGGAAAGCATCAGAAACAAAAGATCTTTGGTTATTTCTCCTCCTTGAGATGTGTCATTGTTCCTTGGTGGTTCCCAATGTCTCGCTCTCATCCCACTCCCTTTTTCCTCAGGATGTGACCAGCCATCCGCGCAGCAACTCTTGGGGATGAGTAGGGAGAGGGAAGAAAAAATAACAGACTATGAAAGTGATGGGGAAAAATTGCTCTCCTGTTTCCTCTAGACCAAGAAAATGTCACGGAAAAACTTTCCTACAGATTTTTCCAGTATTTTTCTGTGAAAAATATCTTTCCTTGGAGAAATTTCAGGTCACTCTATGACCAAATAGCAAGTCTGCTTATTATTCTGTCCGGTGCTTCAGGACTTTTTTTTTTTTAAGTGAAAACAACTTGAGAGAGAGAGAAAATCTCTTTGACACTAAAATCAAATAGGTGTGTTTGAAAGTAATTGGACTGGCCTGGAAAAAAATGCTTAGTCGATAATGTTGAATTATAAAATGACCACTGTGCCATGCGAGGGTGAGCGAGGAGGCTCGGTGGTGACCAGTGTCACGGCCACACTGGCTCTGTGAGAGGTGAAGGTGGGGAGGAGCTGCTGAGGGCAGCAGGAATGGGGCAGGGTCCCTCACGTCCATCCCTCCCGCACCTCCTGACCACAGTGCAAACGCCCTTCGTTGTCCTCCCCTGTCGCTTCCATCCACTTTGGCACTTAATTAGACGAGGAGATGGTGGAGCGCTGCCGGCACCTCAAGAGCGCAATTATCTGGGCAGCATCCTCGGGGGCCGCAGCTCCATGTGCCTGGATTGCAAACGATGGTGGTTTCCACCAGCTGAGATCTCTGCTTACACCTCGCTGGCGGAGTCGTTCCCTCACTCAACTCAGCCTGGCAAGACTAAAATCCATGAGTTGTGAGATTGTAGAGCCAGATTGACCAGGGAGTTTAGAACAAAAGTCCATCTTTGTTTCTTTTTAGGAAAAAAAACAAGGGAAAAAACTCTTTGTCCTTCCCTTTTTCCCAAAAGAGAAGTGAGGTATTGTACTTTCGTTATCTAAAAGTGATGGTGTGTCCCCAAGCCCCACCGTGCTGCCCTGCAGGGATGGGTTTGTGGTTTTTTCCCCCTTGTGTCATCTCCTTCAGCCCAAGAAACAGCAGTTTGTTACCAGCTCTGGCCAGGCTGCCATATCTCTCACCTCCCCTCCCCATCAAACGTGGGCCATGGAGAAAGGTTAAATTCAGGTCAACCCTCCCTGGTCACACGTTTCTGAAAGCATCCCTTGGAAAGCCACAGGGATCCTTGCCCCAGTGGTGCCCGGTGACTCCGGCAGCATGGAGTCAAGGTGAGAAGAGCGGCGGGTGCGGGGGCTGCTGTGCTGGAGGTGGGTTCACAGCCCTGTGTTCCTGCACCGCGTCCCCCTCCAAACAAACAGAGCTTATGGCGAGCCAGGGGTGAGAGATGGATGGCAAACATATGCGCCTTTGAAGAGTGACAATGAAATAAATCACCCAGTTCCTCCATTGGCACACTTGATAATGCCATTATCGTAAAGAAGGGACTGTCAGGAATGCCTGAGACTGTGCCACAGGAGGGGCTGGGGGCTGCACACAGTATCATCCCCTTCCACAGGGCACGGGGTTGTCCTCTGTCTGCTTGGCTGGGGTAGAGCAGGTTCAGACTCACAGAACACTGATGAACCTGCCGTTATCATAGAATCACAGAATCACCAGGTTGGAAAAGACCCACCGGATCATTGAGACCAACCATTCCCATCAATCACTAACCCATGCCCCTCAGCACCTCGTCCACCCATCCCTTAAACCCCTTCAGGGAAGGTGACTCAAGCCCCTCCCTGGGCAGCCTCTACCAGTGCCCAGTGACCCTTTCCATGAAAAATTTTTTCCTAATGTCCAGCCTGAACCTCCCCTGGCAGAGCTTGAGGTCATTTCCTCTCATCCTGACCCTGTCACTGGGAAGAAGAGCCCAGCTCCCTACTCTCCACAACCCCCTTTCAGGTAGTTGTAGAGAGCAATGAGATCTCCCCTCAGCCTCCTCTTCTCCAGGCTAATTAATTAATTAATTAATTGGGATGCCCCTGCCTTAAAATGCAACCTGTTGGTGTTCCTGGTGGTGCAGCCGTCCCTCCCCTGCACTGCATGAGCAGAATTTCTTCTGGTGTCATAATCTGACACTGTGATGTTTGTGGCCATCGATCTGTGGCATCCATTCAGCTCTACCAAACATACCCTTGGCTCCACCAACCTGGACTGCCTGAAGCAGAGAAATCTGTGTTCAGTTTTCCCTGGAATTCGACAGATTTGGGATCAGGGCTGCAGCCTGGTCCACGGGTTTATCTCAGGGCAGAAGAGATTTCTCCTGGTGGGTTTGCCTCTCTCTCCACCAAACTGTGCGGTCCTTCCCCAGGCTGCGAACATGCGGGTCTGTGCCCCAAAGGTGCTTCAGCACCTCAGAACTGTTGGTTTTAGACTCTTATTTGCTTAAAATTGGTGGGATTGGCTGAATCTGTTCCTGTAAATTCACTGACTAAAGCTGAGCTGGATGTCCTTGTCTCTGAAAATGGGCACAACCCTTTGTTTTCACTAAATCTGCGTAAAATCATGCTTTTACATGATGTGGCTCTATGTAAATCCTGCTCCTTACTGGCTCAATACAAATCTGAAGTAATCCTTTGTACTGAATTACGTCTGCACCAGACTCAACCAATGCTGCCTGTGTCCCTCCTGCCTTTCCCTGCGCTGTGAGTAAGGGGTTCACGCTTTTCACTGAACCTCAATGGTCACGAAGAGGAGGCTCCTTCCTCCGCTGAGACCTTCAGCTCCCATCATGGTGTGCAGGCTTCACTGGGGCTTTGCTGGGAATTCTCAGCCTTCGGGCATAAAGTTAAGCCTGTGCTTAAAATCTTGATCCTGAACTATAGAAGCTGGACGTCTTTCTACTGATTTGAGGAGGAGCAGGATCTGCTCCCAGGTCCTTGCAGATCTAGGGCCAGGGGGCTCCATCCACTGTCCTGCCCATAACAACAGAGAAGGCTGAGAAAAGGAGAGGAAGGGGCGCAAAATATGGAGAAAAATGAGGAAAGCTGAGATGAAGTTGTGCTCATTCAGCTCCCTCAGAAGCCCAGGTCTCCATCATTAATATTAAGCAAACCCTGACAATACCACTCTGTGTTTCCAAAAGAATAACTACCAGCCGGGTGAACAAACCTGGGGACGTACAAAATTCCACAGGATGTCTCATCTATAGTGGCTTTATGATAAATGTAACAAGGCAACAGCTATGCAAAAAAAAAAAATTAAAATGTAGAAAATTGACATTTGGAATTGAGCTGGGATGCTCTGGAAACACCAGCTCTTATCAACAAGGGGGGGGACCCACAGCCCTTTCTTAAACCCCAACGATACAGGCTAATTTATATGCAGTTATTCACGTGTGCAGTAAATTCCAATTATGTTTACAGATGTCTGCTTAACATTTATGGGAAAGGAACCTCAGCATGTCTGAAATATCCTTATAAGGGTTGGGACTCGGAGAGCTTTTTTCCTTTTTTTTTTTTTTTTNTTTTTTTTTTTTTTACCAATACCAATTTAATTATATTTTGCAGATGTAAAAAAAAAATCCAGCTGAGCGCTCTGATGGAAGGTTTAACATCTAATGCATATATTTGGGTTGTATGACCATTTCAGAGATGTTGTAACTGTGGGTTTTTTTGTTTTCATATGAAACTCAGGAGTTTAGTTGATTCTTTTAGACACAGAAAGAAACAGCGACAAATAAGTGTGGTAAAAGGTGCACAGGTTTTCAAAGAGCTCCCTGTTGTTGGTTATTTTTATTCTTTGTCTGGGGATTTCTTTATTTAAAGGAAATATTTCCTGGCTCCAGCGTTGCATGTGTCAGACTGGGCTGTGATTTTCTCACCCGTCGCAGGGTGGCATTTTGCCCTCCACTGTGTGAAGAAGCCTCACATCCATCCTCATGTCCCCCACAAAAGGTGTTTCTTGTCCTTCTCCTCCCTAGACCTGCGTGTTTCCTTCTCTGTGCAAGTTCAGCTGCAGGTTTATACCAAGTTGTGTTGTCAAATCTGATGACTCTGGTGTTAGCGGGGCTGAATAATTCTGGGAGCCCCGGTGTGCAGGGAGTCCCTGTCTGAGGACCCTACAGCCTGGACGATCCAGCAGACCCCATGTTCAAGGATGGGGTTTCTAGTTGCTGTAGTCATAAGAAAAATGTGTATTTTTGAGATGCATAGGTCAAGAAGCAGCAGTTTTCACACTTATCCCACTCCAAATGTGGCTGCAGCCCTAAGAAGTGACAGCCCCACGGAGAGACCTGGCATGAGCTGGACCTCGATGGGAATTTCCCCCAAGGAAGAGGGTAGTTTCTATGAGTTCTCAAACTGCTGTTTTCAAACATTCTTTCCTCCTCTTTCTCTCTCAATTTGAAACACTCATAGTACATTACAGCTTATTGTGTGAGCAGCAGCACAGTGAGCAGCAGCCTGGCTCTGCAGACGTGTCTGCCTGGGGACAACACATGTCCAGCTGGGTACCAACACCCAGCACGACCCTGGGGTGCACAGGACAGGGATTTCCACTGGGAACTGGAGGGTCAGTATGGTTTATTTTCCTCCAGAGAGTGAGGGTGATGCACACTTAGCTCCTGGGCCTCTGCAGCAATGCAGGAGTTACCTCAAGTGTCCTGGGGTGTGCTGGGACACCTAAACATGACTGTCTCTGTCGGTGTCTGGTAATTTGTTTGCAGTATTGCCAGCCAGCCCGCTGGCACAGCCGCTTGTGGTGGTGGTGTGTACACTGGAGGTGTGGAAAAGCTGCTCCATCATCATGGTTACAGTTAGACAGGTCAGGATCTTACATATCAACGTACTCAAATTCAAATAGGGGAATGAAAACCACATTGGTATTTAAAAATTACACTTCCCTCCCATATGAAGCACCAGCCCTGCAGAATATTAATCTGAGGGTTTAAAAGCTATGATAGGAAAACATCTTTCCAGAGCACACGCAGCCCTAAACCATTCCTCAAACACTAGGGCCACCCGAGGACTCTGCCATGCATGTTTGCTTGTCCAGCCTGCAGACAGAGGTGGGAAGGGAGCCTTTCTGTGTGCTTCTTTGTGTAGGGGACATAATCTCCTGCAGGTATGCAGAAAAGATTTGGTTCAAATTAACACCTTATTGATTTTGTGTAAAGACATCGGAATGAAAGGCAGCGAGCAGAGATTATGTGCAGTGCGTGGCAGGCGCTCGCAGAGCTCCGTTGGCACGTGGTCCTGCTCTGCTGCCTCACTGCATTTCACCTTGTGCACAGACACCACGGTGATGGAGCTGCCACAGACACTGAGGGCTGAACCCAAGAACTGAAAGGAAACACAAGCTTTGGAGCAGCTTCTCTAGTTTTACAAAAGAAGTGATAACAACCTACAGGCATAAAATTTGGTGTAGGTTTAGGTTGGCATGAGAGTGTGGAGTTGATCTGGGACTCAAGAGATCCATCCAGAGACTCCCTGTGGATCTCAGGCTGGGATGAGGACAAACGCTGAAGCTCCTTTGCAGAAGTGAAGTGACTCTTTAGGAGGCTTCTCCAGCTGTCAGACCAGGACCAAGGGCAATGGGTTTGCTCTTTAGGGTGCTGAGTGGAAAGAAGAGCCTTGTAAAGCCAGGCATGGCAAACATTAATGAGGAATTTCAGAGAGGAGAGAAGAGGAAGACCGTGCTGTATTTAGAGGGACTTACTTGATATGAGAGCATGTGTGGAATAAATGTGTCAGATTTTTAAAAATAGGTTTGTTTATTAGCACACCATTGAGGAAATAAATTGTACATTGTTAGGAGTGATGTCCTCTCACCAGCCATCTTCATTATTATTAACACATTTATCTAACAGGCACATGAATTTCTTTCAGACATTTATTCTGGAATCCTATAGGCTTTACAAATATTAACTAGTTGCAGCAATGAAGATTTTGTATAACAACTGAAAAAAACACATTGATAGGGAATTGTGCAGACTCAAAGTTTCTAGGTCTGAACATAGAATTGTGGAATGGTTTGGGTTGGAAGGGACCCTAAAGCCCATCCAGTTCCAACCTCCTGCCATGGGCAGGGACACCTCCCACTGGATCAGGGGCTCCAAGCCCCATCCAACCTGGCCTTGAACCCCTCCAGGGGTGGAGCAGCTGCAGCTTCTGTGGGCAACCTGGGCCAGGGCCTCCCCACCCTCACAGGAAAACATTTCTTCCTAAGATCTCATCTATATTTGTCCTCTTTCGTCTTAAAACATCTCAGGAAGTTTCCATTTTCTTACGCATATGATCGTCACCACACTCCTGGCATGAGGCAGATCAGCAGAGAAAGCTCCTTCAGATAATTGTTATTGGTGAAAACAGTGTCAGGAGAAACATACTTTGTAAAACCGTTCATTAGGGTTTGGGGTTGCTCCTGAAGGAAGTGTAGGTAAATAAGGGACTCTCCATTTGAAGCAACATTTACTTGCTTATAAGCAAAACAAGCTCCTGTGACTTCATGGTTACGCTCGTTCATCTTGGATGCATCAGCCTCTGCTCTTCAGAGCCACCTTCACCTGTGGATACAGAGAGATGAGAAGAGCACCGTGGGACCTGGCTGATATGAAGTTCTCAGTGCTCAGTGCCTCGCGGGTGACAAAACTCAAGAACAAGTTGTGCGAGGCCACTGGTGAGGAGAGGAGCAGGGCGGTGTCTCCCCAGCTGGCTGATCAGCTATTCTGGTTACACAGCACGATGCGTGTGTTTCTGGGAGCAGCTGACATGAGAAGCTGTAATGTACGATGTTAACAGCCTGCTGCCAGGAGTTCAACAAATAACCGTGCACTGCAAGTACCGAACAGCAAAAAGACCGGTTCAGCCTGTGGCATAACAAAGCCAGGGGTGAGCAGCCTTTCTCACTATGCTTTTTGCCACTTTGGCATGAGAGTATTTGATAGGAATGGTTGGACTCGATGATCTGATGGTGATCTGATGGTGATCTGATGGTGATTCTGTGATTCTATGATAATGCTGTCGTGGGGCCTTTCCCCAGTGCAGGACGTGCCCTGCGGAGAGAGGTGACCACTCCGCTGCTGCCTGACTCCAGAGCCTCACCCAGCCCCCTGCAGCAGCCCTGGGGAAGGCAACACACAGAGTCTGGAGTGGGGAGGGATTTCCCATCCACCAAGCAACACGAATAGAAAGTAAGCTGAGAGGTGATGGAATCTGAAGGATAAAGTGCATCCATGCGGGAGTTGGGAGATTTGAGTTGTGCCTGTCTTGGAGTGAAGCAGATGCTCCCCACCCCATGGCCTCTCACACTGCATCACCAACTGGATCTCCAGGCCCAGGTGGAATACAAGTGGTGATGATGTTGAGGAATTACTTTTTTAGAACTGTATGGGGTTTTTTTAAGTGAGCTTCTGAGCATGGAGAATTGGTCCTTGGTAATGCCGCTGTGTGACTCTGCCTTGCGTGAGGGACTCATCCTGGAGCACAGCAGAGGACAGCAGAGCATCATCTGGCAGGACCCTCGCAAGACCTGAGCTCTTCCTCCAGCTTCTGCTGGGAAAATTATTTGAAGCTAGTGTAATTTCACATTCTACAATGAAATTACCTGCGTATTTTTGTCTTGAAAATGGTATATTGACGTGCTTCGGGGTAATGGGATCTTGGCTGTGCACACCTTATCCTTGCTATAGTGTTGAAATAACTCGTATATGTGTACGACCAAACTTAGAACATCGCTTACTGCCATACAAAGAAATGGGAAGGTAACAGGGGTTTTAAACATGCGTTTTTTGTAAAATAAAGTGTTTGGCCGCACTTCCTTACTGCAATGTTCCAGTTTCATACCAGTGCAGTGGTGACCCTGTAGAAATCAGATGCTCAATTAGCAGCTCAGGTGTCATGAGCAGTGCAGGAGGGTGCAGGGCTAACAAGCCCTGTCTGGAGTGGGCCAGTGACCTCTTTAACTGCCTCCACGCTTGCAGTACAGGGGGGTGCGAGCACTTTGAACCATAGGCTCCCACGCAGCCTCTATTTTACCTGGCTCTTGCCCACCTGGCCCAGGCAGACAAAACATGCTGAGCTGCAGCCGCCTGGTAGCCGGGAACTTTGTTGGGCTCAAACGGCATAAACCCAGCTGCCTTGATTTGTGAACATGTGATAAAGTGAGGAGAAAGAAGGGCATGCTGGCCACAGCTCTGCATCCCATCAGAAGCCTCAAAATAGAAACCTATATAAATAGGGTGAGACATAGGATATTATATAGTGGCATGGTATCAAATTACAGATTCTATATATAGAAGATTAATCAGAGGTCGGGACTAAGCAGACAGTTATAAATACAGCCAGGAACTCTGGATTCATTTGCATGAGCAGCGAGGGCAGTTTTTGTTCCTGTGGTACCTGGTCTGGGTGATGCTGTTTTATCACCCTGAACTGAGATCTGCTCCTGCCTCTGCAGCAGGTAGGCAGAGGGCAGCGCTGGCTTCCCACCAGTGCAGGCATGTTGTCCCTTTATTTTATTGGGATGGTCCTATTTGTTTTGATTTCAACTGTTTTTCTCAAACACTCTGTGTGACGGTGATGTCAGACACCAAAAGCTGACATCCTGCTGATGACAAAACCCCCTCTTACACTGAGAACACTCTTCTCCAGCTGCTTGTAAAGAACAAATAACACAGTGATGTTTCTTCTTTATGCATATGGGAAGCCAGGGACAGCGTTCAGCCGAGGGAAGTCCGTGCAGTTACTCCTTTCTGAGCAGGAGGATGTGCTCCTGTTGGATAGGAAGGTTCTTGTCCACCCTCAGAAACAAGGAAAACAAAGAATGTGCCTGGATTCACGCAGCAGGTCAGCAGCAGGAGAAGAGGGAAGGGTCTGGGCATCCTCATCCCTCCGCCACTGCCGACAGACCCACTGCCTCTGCACACAATCGCGCGTACGTGTGAGATAGGTGGATGAGATTGACTCTCACTCCCAGGGAAGTTCAGTGACTGTGAAATTAGTAAATTACACAGGCCCACAGAACTTAGAAAAACAATATAATCCTGAGGGTACTGAAATAATTAATTTGCTAATCAACTACACCTTGCTTTTTTAATTTGCAAATAGCACTGTGTTCTGTTTCCCTGTTTCAACCACCTCAAGAAGAGTCGTATAGGGCCGAGCGCGGGGGCACAACACCCCGGGAGCTGCAGGGCCTTGGGGAGCTGCTGCCTCTGCTCCACAGGGACTCCAGCGAGGGCTGGGTGATGCTTTTTTTGGGGGGGTCTCACTGTGCTCTGGATCCAACCCCCAAATCCAACCACCAACTTGCAAGGGAATAGCTGGGGCTGCGGGGTTTCCGCAGATGTTTGTCTCCTGATTTCGCTGCGCCGTTATTTGCTTTAAATCATTTCAAAGGCGGAGGTTGTCAGACAAGACAATTAACATGGGGAAGGGGGGAAAGTATTACCATCCATTATTTGCCATAACGTGAATTTAAGCCGAGAAGTCAAATGATAAAATATGTGGTGAAAAGTGGTGGTGGTGGGAGCGCCTCGATGAGTAATAGCCCTGGGCTCCCGAGCCTTGAACTTAGCCTGCTAAGTAAATCCCCGAGGTCAAAAAGTAGGAAAATTGTTGCAGCTTGGGGAGATATATTTTAACTTTGCAAAAGGTCCTGGAGAAGCTGCTGCTGGGCAGGGAGCGGCAGAGGCAGAAGGAGGGCTGAGCTCCCAGCCCTGCGCCCGGGCCGGACTGGGGGCTGCTTGGAGGGGTAAAAAAAACGGAAAATGAGGGAAGAAGAAGGCAGGAGAGGGGCTAGTCGGGGGTGCCGGGTGCATCTCGGTGGGTCGACAGTGCGGGAGGAGAGAGGGGAGCGTTCTGAGGCCGTGGGAGCGGCTCCGGGGCACCGGGGGATGCTCCGGGGGATGCTCCGGGGAGCGGGGGATGCTCCGGGGGAGCGGGGGATGCTCCAGGGGATCGGGGTCGGCTCTAGAGCATCCCCAGAGCCGCGGCTCGGCTGGGAGAAGCGCTCGAAAGCCCCCGCTCCGCTCACCCTCCGCTCCGCCGCGCTCCAACTCTTCCCCTTTAAAACTCTTTCTCCCCATCGAGCTGACCACGCGGCTGGATTTATGGAGAGAGATGTTTTAGCAGAAATCCCCTCGAGTCTCCCATCAGCCCTAAATCCCCAGCCCGCTCTCCCTGGGAGACCTCATGACACAGAGCATGCCAAAACAGCTTCGTTTTGCCTATGCATTAGCAATCTATTTTACCTTTTTGACATCTCTCACACATAAAACCGTAAGAGAGAAATAAAATATCTGTCTCTGGGCGAAAATAAAGCTTTGCCTCCCTCCTGATCTATAGGATATAAAATAAAGCCATGGCTTTGATAGTGGCTTTTCCTTAGACCGGAGTTGCTTTTGCACACGCGGAGACAATGAAGATGGATGAGCAGGGATCGCTGCCTCCTCCTGGGGTTTGCTTCACCCTCTTTTTTTATAGCAACACCCCCCTCCCTCCCCGCCTCCGCCACCTCTTTACTTTTCTTTCTTTTCTCTTTTATTCGTCTTTTACCTGCCCGTTCTCCCTTTCCCATCCAAGTGCCGCTGTCACACCCCGGGTTCTCCCTCCCCTGCCCCGGTCGAGCCTCCCCCTCCCCGTTCCCCCCACCGGGACCCGTTCCCGGGGGACCTGGGCCACCCGCTGTCCCCTTTCCCAGGCTCTTTCCCATCTCCAGCGTTTCTCTCAGTCAAACGCAGGGACGCACACCTCGGATTTGTAATTATTTATTAACTATATTTCCCATAAACAATGCATGAGCTCCGAGTGTGAGCGACAACATTTAGCGACGTGCAGGGAAAGCCGGGAGGGGGGATCGAAGGGGAGGGGGGTGGCAGGAAAATAAATAAGGGAAGGGAAAGGTGAGCAGAGCCGGGGGGGCACCCTCAGCATCGACCCGACTGTGGCAGAATGAACCGGGAACCCCGAATACATAATTTAAAGAGGATTTTTTTTTTTTAACAAGCTCCTTTAAAACAACCCTGGCGCGGCTCGGAGCGATGGATCCTGTCCAGCAGCGATGGGGATGTTCTACAGGCTTAATTACATCTCAACTTCAATATTTGTTTAGTGCATTAACCGCGTGGATATTTAATCAGGCGGAGGCGCTCTGACTGCGGGGAAAGTTATTTTGGGGGTGGAGAGGGGGAAAGCAGCGGGATGGAGGTGGGAGAGAGAGGGGTGACCCCCTCTTCTTGCCAGGGGATGCACCCCCAAAGCGGCTCCGGGGCTCAGAGCCCGGCGGCGGCACCGATCCCGGCTGCGAAAAGGTGCGAGGGATGGAAAATAAAAACAAAATAAACGGGAAAAGAGGGAAAGGTTCGTGCTGTCGGGGGGTGGATACGGGAGAGAGAGCGGCTGTGCCCGGGCCGGGAAGGGAATTTCTTCTTGGTTTGGCTGGAGGGGATGGGGACTCCGGGGATGGGGATGCAGCGGCTCCAGCAGCAGCCCCGGGATGCTCGGGGCCGGTCAGAACGGGCTCCGGTGCTCGCGCAGCCCCGGTGCCCCGGCAAGGAGAGAGAAATCCCATTACCGAAAGACTGATGATAAACAAGGTGAGGTTTAACCAAAAAGACGGGAACGACGTCAATAAAATGCAAATTCCAAGACGCCTGGAAGGGACCTGGTTTAAATGCTGTATTAGATTTAAAATAAATTTGAGGGGGGTTCTTTTTAACTCTCTTCCCCCTCTTTTTCCGCTCCAGGGCCGGGGGGGGATGCTCGGCTCTGGGCCCCGCCCCGGGGAGGATTGCAAAATATAATGGAAAAAAACCAAAAAAATTAACCCGGACCCCTTGTCCGGCGGGGTCCCCGGGGGGCAGAGCCCGGGGAGTTTTTATTCCTTTCAAAGCCTGCTGGACACAGCGCTGGTATTTTCTCCTGCGCTGAGTCGGGGTCACTGGGGGGGTGGAGGAGAAAGGGGGTGAGGCGAGACCAGGGTACCCCACGGTTTCCCCGCCCCGGGAGAAGCAGCAGCGAGGTTTTAGGGGGGGGTTGCCTGTCCCGGGGAGGCAGCAAAGGCCCCACCGGTAAATCCGGGCAGCAGGACGGGGGGGGACCCCGAGCTTCTCTCTCCCACCTCCCAGGATGGAGCCTCCCCCCCAGCCCCGATTTTGGGAGGGGGGACACACACACAGAGCCCTGCGCGGGGGGGGAAGGGGCAGGGCTAAGCAGATGCTAACGCCTGGGAAAGGGGAAAAAAATAACAACAACAAACAACAACAACAAAAAATCGCTGTGGAAAAAAAATGGTGCTTGACGGCCACGGGATGCTCATCCCCTTCCCCTCATTCATCCCCAGCAGCACGTGTCCCCGGGGGTCCCCTGACGGCAGCCCCGCAGCTGTCGCCTTCCCGGGCCGCCCCTGTCCTCCCGCCCCGCATGAGAAGCGGCCCAGATGGGGGGGTCCGGGCGGGCACCCCCCGCCCAGGGCTCTATTGATCCCCGACAGCTGCGCGGGGACGCGGAGACAGAGCCCCGCGCGGCCCCGACGGGGCGGTGATGGCCGAGGCCAAGGAGACCGGGAAGGGGTGAGGGGTGCAAATCACCGAGGCGGCCCCGGGGCTTCCAGACACCCGCGGGGACACCGGGAACGACCCCGTGTAGGTTCCGAGCCCCCAGACCGGAGCGCGGGGCAGGGCGAGGAGCCTTTTCCTATTTGTTTTCCCGTTTCTCCCTGCTCCCCTTCCCGCGGGCGAGGAAAACAGACGGGAAAGGGGGCAGAGGGGAGGCCGCGGGGCTGCGGGGCTGGGGGGCAGCGGCGGCGGCTGCGCTGAGGCCGTTAAATCCGCCTTTTCCCACCAAATTCCCAGCCGGGGGATCGCTCGGTGTTAGAGAACCAGAGACCGGCTCGGGTCGGAAGGGACCCTAAAGCCCCTCCAGCTCCCAGGGCAGGGACACCTCCCGCTGCATCAGGCTGATCACAGGCCCCTCCAACCCGGCCTTGAACCCCTGCAGGGCTGGGGCAGCCGCGGCTCCCCGGGGCCCCGGGGGGCGACACCTCCTGCCGGGCAGCCCAGCGCGAGGGGAAGAGAATTCCCGTCCCGCCGAGTCCCTAGAAATGGAAAAGCAAATGGATTTTTATTTGCCAAGGACAAAAAAAAAAAAAAAAAAGGAAAACATCGGCAGCGGCCGGAGCCCATCGACCCCAAACGGGTCCTGCGGCTGCCGGCAACGGAATCACCGCGGAGCCCCCGGAGCCTCCTCGCATCTCGGGGAGCCCCGAGCGGCCCCTCCGCTCCTTTTCCTCCGGGAAAGGCGACCCGAGGGGGGTCCCTCCGGGGAGAGGAGGTTCGGTTCCTCCGGGGAGAGGGGGTTCGGTTCCCTCGGGGAGAGGGGACTCGGTCCCTCCGAGGAGAGGAGGCTCCGCTCCCCGCGCCCTCGGGGGTCGCCGTTCGCGATGGGTCAAACCGCGCTGAACCTGCACCTCGTTAGCCTCCGCTTCCCCTCCGAGCCGCCCTCCATGGGCTGAACCCGCGTTAAACCGGCGACTCGTTTGCCTCCGCTTCCCAACCGACCCGTTTGTGATGGGGGGGGGCGAGCGGGGTTGGGGGGGATAAACCGTGCGAACGCGGGTCTTGTTCCACTCCCCTTCCCAACCGAGGGGCCGAGCTGCCGAGCCGTGCCGGTCGCTCTAAAGCGGTGCCGGTCGCTCTAGAACGGCTCCAGTATCTCTAAAGCGGCTCCGGTGGCTCTTAAACGGCTCCGGCCGCCCTCAAACGGCTCCACTCGCTCTAGAACGGCTCCGGTCGCTCTTAAACAGCGCCGGTCGCTCTAAAGCGGCTCCGGTGGCTCTTAAACGGCTCCGGCCGCCCTCAAACGGCTCCACTCGCTCTAGAACGGCTCCCGTCGCTCTAAAGCGGCTCCGGCCCCGTCGTTCGGCGCTCCCCCCGCTCCCCCCCCCGCCCCTACGGCACCTACCGCAGCAGCCGGGGGCTCCGAGCAGGGCGCGCCGGGGCCGCCCGGGCTCCTCTATTATAAAGGGGCGCGGACGCCCCNGGGACGGGGTGGGGGGACGGGGGGACGCCGTCGATTGGCCGCGGCGGGCGGTGACGTGGGCTCGCGGTGCATAAGGCAGCGGCGGCGGGGCTGCCGGGAACATGCAGAGCGGCCTGCGCTGCCGGGACGGCGCGGGCGGAGCGGGCGGCCCCGCTCTCTGCCCTCCCTGCCCTCCGCTCCCGGCCCGGCCCGGGGAGGCCAGACGGAGAGGGAGAAAGAAAACAAGAAAGAAGAAGAAGAAGAAAAAAAATATAATAATAATAATAATCAGCAAGACGGCGGCGGCCGGGAGATGCCTCGGAGGGCGGGCGGGGAGCGCTGAGAGGGGGTAGGTAGGAACCGGGCAGCGCCGAGACGTCGAGGGAGAAGGAGAAGAGAGAGAGAAGAGAGAGAGAAAAGGGAGCCGGGAGCCGCGGAGCATCCTCGCAGCGTAAGGAGAGCGGCGCGTAGGGCCATGTCGCCAGAGCCCCTCTGACCGCCGCTCCTCCTCCCGCCTCCTTAGCCCGTGGGGTCGGCTTTTTTTTTTTTTTTTTTAATCCGTCCTCCTTTGATTTGCTCTTTGGGAAAAGCACTTTTGACTGCTGACTGCTCTACCTCAGACCTGAGAAAAACTCGTCACGCTCGCTGTTTTTTTTCTTGTTTTTTTTAAATTGTTGATTATTATTTTTTTTTTATTTTTATGACCTTTGTAGTCGTTGTTGCTTTATTGTCACTGTTATTCTCGTGGTTGGTAGCGAAGGGGATCCTGCGGCCGTGTCGAAGCGCTGCTCTCCTCGGGCAGCGGGTGCTTTCTCCTGCCTCTCCCTCCTAGGACACTCGAACGAAGATTTTTTTCTTCCTCCCTTTTCTTTTTCTCCTTCGCTTCTCCGAGGCTTTTAAAAAACAAACACACACAAGCAAACCTACGCCGGTGTTGTCGTCCTTTTTTTTTTTTTTTAATTGTTTTTAATTTTTTTTGTTTGCCATCTGGGAAACCAACCCCCCACTCTCCGAAATAACCAAAGACAATGGTTCACTGTGCGGGCTGCAAAAGGCCAATCTTGGACCGGTTTTTGTTGAATGTACTGGACAGGGCTTGGCATGTGAAGTGTGTTCAGTGCTGTGAATGTAAATGCAATTTGACAGAGAAATGCTTTTCGCGAGAAGGGAAGCTTTACTGCAAAAACGACTTCTTTCGGTGAGTGCCGCCCCCCCGGAGCTCCTCCAGCATCCATTTGTCATCTCCCTTTTTCATTATTTTTCCCCTTGTTTCTTCGCTGTGTCCCCCACACGCTCCTTCTCCCCCTTCACCCCCCAAACCCGGGGATGCGCGTGGCTCGGGACGCCCCGTCGGGGCGAGCAGCGGCTGAGCTCGACTCCCCAAAGTTGCCGCAAACTCGGGAGCCGGCGGAGCGGGGCTTTTACCGGAGTTCCCGGCGGGTTTTTTTGCAGCTGCCGGAGCCCAGAGCCGTTCCCAGCGGGCCCGGTGCCTCCAGTCGGAGCGGGGCCGCTCCCGGAGGAGCCGGTGATCGACGCTGCGGGTACCCACGGCGCATCCCGGCTCTGGGGGTGAACCCGGGAACCGGCCGGGATCGGCTCGGGACCGGGATAACCGGCTGCCCCGAGCCCCGCTGCGGAGCCGCGGTTAATAACGCAACAATTTCTGCTTCCTATTTATCTGCTTCGTCAATCCCCCCCCCCCCGGTCACGCAGCCCGGGGTTTAATTGCTCCCCGCACCTCATACTCCCCCCGCATCGGGGCTGGTTTGTTCTTTAACGCTAGAATTTCAGGTTTTCGTTAAGGGGAGGGACGCTGGGTCTCGGTTCGTTTCCTCTCGTTGCGCGGGTGCGGTGCCTGCGCGCTGCTGAGCCGCCCCCCGCCCTCTCCCCGCAGGTGTTTCGGGACCAAGTGTGCGGGTTGTGCCCAGGGCATCTCCCCCAGCGACCTGGTCCGCAGGGCGCGGAGCAAAGTGTTCCACTTGAACTGTTTTACGTGTATGATGTGTAACAAGCAACTCTCCACCGGCGAGGAGCTCTACATCATAGACGAAAACAAGTTTGTCTGCAAAGAAGATTATCTAAATAACAGCAATACTGCCAAAGAAAACAGCCTGCATTCAGGTGAGGGAGCGGGGCCAGACCGGGTGCGCACAGCCCCGGCTGCTCCGCGGGCCGAGAGCCGCTCCTCTCTCCCTTCTCCTCTCTCCTTTCGCTCCTTTCTCCCTTCTCCTCTCTCCTTTCTCCCCTCTCCCCTTTCCCTCTCCCCATTCCCCTCTCCCCTTTCCCTTCTCCTTTCTCCTCTCTCCTTTCTCCTCTCTCCCCTTTCCTCCCTCCATTCTCCTTTTCCCTTCCCTTCTCCTTTCTCCTCTCTCCCCTCTCCTCTCTCCCTTCTCTCCTCTCTCCCTTCTCTCCTCTCTCCCTTCTCCCCTCTCCCTTCTCCCCCCTCCCCGGGTCTCATCGCGATGGCCGCGTCCCCCCGGCCTCCCCCAGGCTGCGGGTGACCTTGTTTGCTCTCCCGCAGCCACCACCGGCAGTGACCCCAGCCTGTCCCCGGACTCCCAGGACCCTTCCCAAGACGACGCGAAGGACTCGGAAAGCGCCAACGTCTCCGACAAGGAGACCGGCAGCAACGAGAACGACGACCAGAACCTGGGGGCCAAGCGGCGGGGCCCCCGAACCACCATCAAAGCCAAACAGCTAGAGACTCTGAAAGCCGCCTTCGCGGCCACCCCGAAGCCCACCCGGCACATCAGGGAGCAGCTGGCGCAGGAGACCGGCCTCAACATGCGGGTCATCCAGGTACCGCCGGGGATGGGGGGTGCGGGGGGACCGGGGGAGCCCCCTCCTCATCCTCTCCAATCGGGTCCCGAGCCCGTCCCGGGTTTGCTCGTAGCGAAGCCGTAAGCGCTGTAGAAATGAACAACCGTAAATGTGAGGGGTTAATGGATAAATAAGAATGACGACGCGCTGGAATTATTAAAAGGTTTATAAACCCGCGGCGCTGGGGGTAATGGGGGGTTAAAGGACCATTAAAGACGAGGTTAGATTGGAGAGGCTCAGTGTGAGGGTAATTAGGAGTAATCTTGTCAGGGTAAGAAGAATTAACTCGATCGTTCTTGACCCGCGGGGAGCGGGGCTGGGGCCGAACGAAAGAGACCGGGGAGGGGGTTGCGGGTCCCGGGGCCCCTCCTGACCGGCCCCCCTCTCGCTCCCAGGTCTGGTTCCAGAACCGGCGCTCCAAGGAGCGGAGGATGAAGCAGCTGAGCGCGCTGGGCGCCCGCAGACACGCGTTCTTCCGCAGCCCGCGCAGGATGCGGCCGCTGGTCGACCGGCTGGAGCCCGGGGAGCTCATCCCCAACGGGCCCTTCTCCTTCTACGGAGGTGGGTAACGCCGGGTCGTGATGCGCCTTCATCCCCGCCGTGATGCGTCTTCATCCCCGCCGAGATGCTCCCTCATTCTCTCTCGTGATGCTCCTTCATCCCTTCTCGTGATGCTCCTTCATCCTTTCTCATGATGCTCCCTCATCCCCGCCGAGATGCGCCTTCATCCCCGCCGTGATGCTCCTTCATCCCCTTTCGTGATGCGCCTTCATCCTCTCTCGTGATGCTCCTTCATCCCTTCTAACGATGCTCCCTCATCCCCGCCGTGATGCTCCTTCATCCCCTCTCGTGATGCTCCTTCATCCCCGCCGTGATGGTCCTTCATCTTTTCTCGTGATGCTCGCCCCCTTTCTAGTGATGCTCGCCCCCCTGTCGTGTTTCTCGCCCCCCTGTCGTGATGCTCGCCCCCTCTCGCGATTCCCCCCTCCCCGCAGCACCCGCTGCCGCCCTCCCCGGGGCCGTCGGAGCCGTCGGGGCTGCTGCGGGGTCCCTGGGGGGATGCGGGATGGTGGTTTCCTCGCCGCTCGGGGCCCGGCGGGGATGATGCCCCCACCCCCGGGGGTCCCGGGCCGTGTCATTCCGGCGTTCCCGGGGCGTTTTTGCGGTGCGGGCCGTTTCATTCCGGTCCCCGGCGATGCTGTCCGGGGGCTCCGCTCCAAAGGGCCCCGGGAACACCCCCAGTCGAGCCGTTTCCCAGCTGGGTGACACCCCGAGCTGCCTTCCCCCCCTCCGCCGCTTACTCGGTGCGTCACCTCCCCCTCTGTCTCTCCTTGTCCGCCAGATTATCAAAGCGAATATTACGGCCCTGGAAGCAATTACGATTTCTTCCCGCAAGGACCTCCTTCGTCTCAAGCTCAGACCCCCGTGGATCTCCCCTTCGTGGCCTCCTCGGGGCCGTCGGGTACCCCCCTGGGGGCCCTGGATCACCCCCTGCCCGGACACCACCCCTCGAGCGAGGCTCAGCGCTTCCCGGACATCATGTCTCACCCCCCCGGAGACTCTCCCAGCCCCGAACCCAACCTGCCCGGCTCCTTGCACTCCATGTCCGCAGAAGTTTTCGGCCCCAGCCCTCCTTTTTCTTCCATTTCGGTCAACGGTGGTGCTAACTACGGCAATCACTTGTCACACCCCCCAGAAATGAACGAAGCGGCTGTGTGGTAGCTTTAAAAACAAACTGGGTCTCAAGTAAGTGATGATCATCTAGTCTGCTTGTTGTTACGGTGTACAGAAATGAGTAAATATAACAGCTCTCCTGCCCTAAGACAATGTTACCTTGGGAACGAACTGACTCCCATCGCTCCAAGGCTCTAGACCAGGACAATCTCCATGTTATGGTTGTATCAAACAAGCAAGGGGACTTTTTTCTTTTTCTTTTTTTTTTTGTACCATTGACAAAGAAACTGGTGAAGCTGTACAGTAAAGTGCTGCCCTACCCTAGGATGGCGTAAGTTTGAGTACCCTGTTGGATGTCATCCTAAGAGCCACAAACCTTAGAAACTTCTCATTTAAAAAAAAAATTTAAAAAATAATTGAATGAAGGAAAGGTCAAAGGAGAAAAAAAAAGGGGAAAAAAAAGCTTCAAGAACTCTAGCGTTCCCGGTTAAGGATGGTTCTGGCATTATGAATTTGTTAATTTTTGTCTCTCAGAAAGTTCAGCAACAAGAAACTCTTTTTAGCTTCAGCCATTTCAGCCTGCTGACTACCAGGTGGGACAACTTTCTTTTTTTTCTTTTCTTGTTTGTTTGGGTTTTTTATTTTGTTTTGTTTTCCAAAATAGCAAATACTTAAATGTTAAGCCCTCAGCACCAACTCTTCTACCTTCACAAAGCTACACGTACAAAACCTCCTCATCATAGCAAAGGTCACCACCCAGACCTCTAACGAAAATGACTTGAAAACAGACAAAACAAAAAGTATTCTACCTTCACAGAGAGAGAAAAGCTAAACAAAAAAAGACTCTATTGAACTAAAAACAGTCAACTGTTTACGTCTAATGTTAAATTCAGGAGTTCAATGTTTTACTAATAAATCCTGTTTTAGAACCTCTTGTTCGAAAGCAAAATATTTTGAGCAACCAACCAAAATAGTTCCTTTTCTTTTCTGTAGATGTTATAACAGATTGCAGGGCTTGTGGTTCACTGTGCTAGTTTGTAAAAGGTGTTGTTTACAGAAGGCAAAGAAAAAAAAACCCCACGAAACCCAGACAGTTGCCAAATAAAGTAAATATATAGCACAAATACTGTAAGGTGCTTTGCACCAGCAACCCGAGAAGGTGTTTCAAAAGTGTTGCAAGGTTAAAAACAAGCGAACAAACAAACATCTTTGCTAATTTTTAGTCCTGTTGAACATTCATGGAATTGTTAATATGACTTATATAGACCCACACAGGTTTTATTTTTGTGTCTTTAAAATAAAAGTCCAAAATATTTAAATTTTATGGTCAAATATGCAGTCAACAGCTGCTACTTTTTTCTTTATATATTAAATTTCTCATATGTCTTTTATTGTTCTAATAAACCTAAGCTTGTGTGACCTCCAGTGCATATTAGACCATTCACTGTATGAAAGAAAACATGTTGGATAAAATTTGTGCGTTTTTAATAAAATTAGAAAATCTGATGTTTAGATAACTTGTGTTTCATTTGATGTTTGAAGCAATTTTAAATGGATTCTCTCGACTTAAATAGCCCTGAGAAAGACTGATCCACTCTGCTGATAATCCTGCCTAGCTCTCTTGCGCTGGTGCGAGTCTAAGCCCTGGTGTCGATGCAGAGAGCAGCCAGAGGCAGCTCCAGCCTTTCTTTCCATCTGCAGCCTCAGCTGTCACAGCGCAAATAATACGTTTCACTCTACGTTAAATTTCAGAATTGCAAGCCGATCGAATCGTTAAATATCTTAATTTATTCTCGCTTTGTGCTAAGAGAAAATATAGTCAAAATGCTTATTTTATGCATAAACAAAAAAATGTATTGAAAGTGTAAAAACTGTGCAAAGATATGGTTTTAAATTGACCCATATTTAGCTAAATTTGCTCTCCAAGGGTAGTTTTTCCTTTTATTTTTCTCCCTAACTGGATGGTTTTGAACACAGCATAACCTCAATGTCATGAAAGTAATTTTAATCCTTTTTGAGAGCTGATACAAAGTCAATTGTTTCGTAGCCTTTGCTGTATGTGGAGTTCTCTGAAGGGCAGCGGGGAGAATGCTTTGCACTAGATACATGCTAATGTGCTTGGAGAAAAGTGAAACAAAACAAAAAATTCTGCAGCCTTGTGAGATGACAGATTTAATGCTTTAATTATAAATGATTACAGAATCCCAAATACTCAGCTCTTCAAAGTCTCACTGATTCCAAGAGGACTTTGACCCGTGTCAAACGCACAGAATTGGGTTCGGTCCTGAAAAGTCACTGATTTAAATGCTTTCCACCTGCTGAGCTAATAGAATGGGATGAACTATGATTGCATATTTCCCTTCATCTCTCAACTAATCATGATCCTGCCTTCTTCTTTTTTTAAATTTTTTTTTATTTTATGTAGACACAGAA
The DNA here is from genome assembly GCA_013389865.1 of Piaya cayana. NCBI lineage: Eukaryota > Metazoa > Chordata > Aves > Cuculiformes > Coccyzidae > Piaya > Piaya cayana. Next base: position 200,921 of record WAAB01017026.1, on the reverse strand, counting down.
ATTTATGCTAAACCCACAATTTCCTACGTTCCCAGTGATTCAGTTATTGATCTCTTTGGACTGAAAGAAAGGGGTGGGAATCAAAAGGCTTTAAAGTTGTATGATCTGTGATTTTCAGTGGTGATTTCTTATTCACAATCTACCTAGTTCCTACGCCCAGCAGAGGGGCCGCCTATATGAAGCAATAGTTCACTTTAAACACAGAATGTCTTATATAATATAAAGATAAAACCTATCTGCAAGGGATCTGTTAGTGTTTCTAAACAAATTCATGCTTTATCAAATACAGGGGAGACTTCTCAAACTCGTGGACTTCGTGTCTAACTCATTTAATTCTCTTTTGTGCTCTTGCTATATTTTGTTGCTCTGTTTTGCATTTATATAAGCGAAGTGCTGGGTGATATATTTATTATAAACTTTTATTTATCTGGGCAAATGCTGTTGATAAATGCTGCTGTTTGTCCTTCTGGGCTAGGCTGCTGGTTTATTGTCGAATCAATTATTTGAAATGAGGATTTCACCAAATTGACTTGTTTTGTAGAAAATACATCTGCTACATGTTTTTTCTTTTTTTTTTTTCCCGTTTTTTTTTCTTATTTTTTCCTTTTATTTTCTTCGCAATGAAGTACTTGTACAATTTATTCTCTGTTAATTTAGGCAGCAATGTGATACGGTTCAGTTTAGGTCACTGGTTTATAAAAGGGAGGGAGGAGAGCCAATATTTTTTTCAATGCTCCCATCCCTTCCTTAGGGGTTTTGCCCATGAGTCTTTCCCGTGCTTAAGGCTGAGCGCGCCCTTCAGTGCTTCCCGAGATCCGCTCTGGAGGCCCCAGCACTTTGCAGATTTGAATTCTGTGCTCCTCAGAGCGAGCTCGGTGTTTCTGAAGACCCTAATCCAGCAACAATTGCACAGTCAAAACTCCTTTTGAAAGCTTTGTCACGTTGGGTTCTTGTAAGTCCTTGTTTACAAGAGCGTTTCCACTGACTTCAGTAGCATTGCTTGGGTGAATAGAGGTCTGCTGGAGAAGGGCCTCGAAAATATGTGCTGCTTGGGTGGATTTTACATGTGTGCTGGGTTTTTTATCTGCAGAAACACGGATGTGACCTGTATGCAACCACACGTATGTGCAATGTCATTTCAAACATGTTTATGGAAGTAATTACTCTCTTTTGATCTTCTCTTCCTTGGCTGCTGCTGGTTTTGTTAGCTTTGCCTTGTGCTGGGTCCCAGCAGAAGGTGCAGCCCAGTGACATTAAGCCCCACACAGGCCCACGTCCATTTTTGATGGGATCCGCGGTGTTGGCCAGGGAGAGCGGGACGCCCTCCCGGCTCGGATGTGGGAGGCTGCGTGTTCACACGTGTGAGACTGAAGACTTGTGCAAACCCCAAAATGTGAGACCATTTGCCGATTGCTAGGAACAAGGTACAAGGCCAACACTGTGAGTATGATTCACATTGAGCTGATCTGTATGATATTTTGAAGATTAATCCAAGTGTCTTTGAAATGCTGTGTGTTTCCAGCATCTAAACAACTCCGCTTTTGGCCCAGACTGGTTGTGTGCCGTGTCCCACCTTGCTGGCCCTGTTGAGGCTTCTCTTCGTCCTCGGTCACTGCTGGTATTTATTTACTCAGGCCTTTCCTTAGGAAGCAGTAAGGGATTCATAAAGATCTACATCCCAGGAATCAGAATGTTCTTATATCTCGATTTGTAGACAAATTATGTATATTCTTTTAATATGTGTATGTGTGCTCAGATGCCCAGTGCTGGGTACATGATACCAACCTATAAATAAATATAAATTAAAAATACCAGTGGTGATTCACATGCTTTTGCCATCCTAGGAAGTGGCAGATATTGCAGTGTCCACTCAGGAATGATTCCTTTTGCCATAGTCTGGATTTCTAGCCTGAATGAGAATATTGTGTTTAAGCATTGCATGTTCTTACAATATTAAATACAAGCAAATGCAGTCTCCCTTTCTGTTACTATCGCTAATACATAAATTCACATGTATTAAGATTAAACAACTGATACAGATCCTTAAACATTGCCAGTGCTTTTGAACTAGGAACGGGGAATTGTGATGCTGGAGCAGGTTCTGGAAGGTCTTTTATTTGTTTCTGCTGTGGCACTCAGGTGCTCGGTGTTCCTCATGCCAACAAAATATCTGTGAAGTTAAAAATGAAATTAATGGGACCATTCAAAGTGTATTTTGCTTATAAATCCTGCTGGGATCACCATCTTCTTTCTCAAGAGTATTTGTGGTGCTTTTTGCTGTGGACTACGGGGTTCTGATTAGAAAGCGGAGTTTGTTGTTGTCTGGGGAGTTCTTCATTCATTAAATGCAGAATTGTGATGCAGAAATTGAGGAGTTAATGTGGCCTTCCAGTTAGCCGATCTTCAAATTACTGAGTCGTTGTGCTTGGGATAACTGGAACTGGGATGTGAGGATGCTCCTCGGGCAAGTGATTTTTCCCGCAGCGCGGTTACCTTTTGTGCGTGGGATCACGGAACGTGGTGCACGTCGCTGTTTTGATTGTGCATGTCACGGTCTGGTTCTCAGAGAATCCCCCTGGCCCTCTGCATCATCATCCTTGGGGATGAGGGGCACAACTGGTCTTTCTTCAGTCTTCAGTTCCAGGCTGTCTTCGAATTCAGGAATAGCTCGGTGTTGATGGCATTTGGTGCTCTGGGTAGCGAGCATTTTTGGTGACTGTAAGAATTAGATTTGGTTTTAATACAAGCTTGCTTCCTGCAGAATCTGAGCCTTTTGAGAGGATGATGCTCTCCCATGTGGTTTGGAATGAAACCCTTAGCTCTGCTAATTGCGGAAGCACAAGTTTGCAGGATGGGTCCAGTGTGATTTTCTTGAGAGGCCTCTATACCTCTATATGTCGTGAGAACCACCAGGCAGCACAGCCTGTACCCAGAGGCTGGACCCCTCCACAGCTGCTACAGGGCTGGAACGCGGCACATGCCAAGGGTTGCGGTGAATGGTTGGGAGTGAAGCTCATGGCAAACGCTGCCTTGGGTGGTTGTGCTCAGCATCTCCAGAACGGCCCTGTGCCGGTGTTCCTGCGCACACGTGGGGTTTGCACGAGGAGACTTTCTTGTGGATTAAAAATAGATTTGTTGTTCCATCTAAAACCCATTTTCTTCTGGTTTTCAAATTGTCTCTGTGTGGCCTTTAAAATTCTTATCTGCTGGAAGCATCTTTAGGCTGCGCATCTCTTTGCACAAACTATAGTCATTATATTTTTAGATGGAAGAACAATTAAGGGCTGATTAAATCTTTAAAACAATTGTGCTTTCTGAATGAGTGATGGGTTAGGAATATCAGAAATATGTAAATAAAAACAGGGAAGAAAACCAGTAATAAATATTTATGAGGAGCGTACATAATCTAAATTTCCCGTTACGTAATTTGCTTTAGTGGATGGGGTTTATGTCTGCTTTTTCCTGCTTCTCCTCATTTCTTTTCCCTCTTTTCTCTTTTTCGCTGACAAATTGCGCGGCTGATTTAAAGAGAAAAATCCGAAAATGAAATAATATGACTGAAATGAAAAAGGTTGGTTTGGAAAATTACATTTGCCAGCACAAGTGTGGGAGAGATAAGCTCAGCTCCGGCACGCAGCTATTTCTGGACAGCGTGCAGTCCCCTCTATGTGGGTCAAATTCTGCCGTTGATAATGCAATTCAATTAAATTCAGGAGACGCGACTCTCGTGTGTAATTCCCAGGAATTCTCGTGTGGGAATGTCGTAGCGGAGCCGTGTCTCCAGCCCACCTCGCTCCCTCCGCTCTGCTCGCCAGGGCAGGGACCCCGTGGGGCACAGGTCACGCGGTGGATTACCCGGGGGTGGGCTCTGAGGGGCTTTACATTTCCAACACGTTTCTTTAGTTCTACGTTTAAGTTAAGAAATGCTCTGAGAAACGGATTCTTATTAATAAGCTGTAATCGGAGAGGCGCACAAGGATGATGCGCTCTCTCACTGCCAAAGCCACCATCTAATCCGACAGCTCCCAAACGGATGACAAGCTCCACGAACACACGGAGCAAAAGAAGCCGAGTGTGGGAAATGACAAGTGCTTTCCTGTAGTACAGACTATTCAAAATTCACTTGTTTATCCGTTCTGGGTTTCGGGCGTTATTTCCATTTTAGCAAATAAGCATGTAAATAAAAAGTAAAATTAAGAGGGGGAAGTGCCAGAGAAATTATGTCCGTTAGTCTGATGGCTTCTGCTTATGGTTTATAAACAGGCAGAGGGTTTTACGGAACGCACCGTGATGCATAAAAAGGCTTTCATGATCATCTTAAATTAAAATGTATTGATATAATTTTTGTACAAATATTCCCCCGCATGATTATGAGCCCAAGCCGCGGCAGCATGGTTTGAGGGCATGTGAACCAGAAATTAAAACCAAGCCGGAGAGTCTGATTTAATTACCCTGCGAAGTGAAAGGCAGAAGAGAGAGAATAAACAGCCAAGAAGGAGGCTCCGTTGGTGAAATGTTTTAACAACCCATGACTTTCATACGCTGCCTTTTCTGTTTGATGTCGGTTTATATTGATGGAATCTCCTTATCAACAATTTTGAATTAGCAGTTCCTGCAACCGGCTTGGTGGAGCTGGGGTATCCTGAGCGAGTCCCAGCGCGTGGGGCCTCCCCCTCTACCTGCACACCCGAGCGGGATCCATATGGCTGAGCCGAGTGGGCTTTTCCCCCTCCACGGTTGTTTTGCACCAACGTAAGTGATGGATGCAGGACAGAAAAGTCTCTAAGCCCAATAAGGTCTATAAGCTCTGACTGAGCCCTTTGAGTCCGAGTTGTTGTACACATGTGAATTTTAATGCGTTGCTGGGTTGGGGATTGGACTGACCCGTCGTCCCATCAGTCTCTGTGGGTGAAATCCAGATCCCGCCGGCACGAGTGGCAAACACGCTGTCGACTTCAAGAAGCCCATTTTTAACTCCGAAAGATGAATGCGGCTGACTGTGTATTTTGTATTCATTATATTGGCTATGTTTTATTTATCCATCACTAAAAGCTTCTCTCCCTTTATTAACAGAGCAATTTATTATTCGTTAGGTGAGTGAACATCCCTTTTTCACTCTGTGAGAGCGCAGAGGTTTGAAAATGTGGTCATGCAGGGGGGGCTCGGCAGTTGTTCTTTGGTTAGGTGAGTGCGAGGTTACTCCTGAGTAACTGCTCAGGTAAACTCTTGTTCCTGCTACTTAATTTTCTATAGATTTATTTCTCCTGGCTCCTCCCTTTGTTTATAATGGAATGTTTTATTCTGGAAAAAAAATACCTAGAAAATAATAAAAAACCCACAAACCAACATAGAAGCCAAGACAGGGAATGCACAATGCGTGCATCTCCTCTTTTATAAAACCGTGTCTTAGTGAAAAAAAAAAACCCAGCAGTGCTTAATTTGTTGTTGCTGGAGCAATGCGAACGCACATAATATATAATGCAGAGCATCACAGCTGTCAATCATGCTGCGAAAAGATAAATGCAAGCTACAAAATAAAGTTGGAATAGGATTGAAATGCTCAACAGCATAAAATCCAAGGGGTTTGTTTGCAATGAAGATGTGCCTTTTCAGTCAGCGCTGGGTTTTGTGTACGTTGGGTGCTGATCGAGCTCCAGCCTGGGGTGTCCCCACTGTCCAGGGGGTTCTGAGGAGGGGGTGCGCTGCGGTTCAGTGCCTCGCGGCAGCGCTCAGCAATGTTCCTCTGCCCTCTGTAGGAGAGCAGCCTGCTTGCACCCTCCTGCCTGCACTCACCCTGCACCCTCCTGCCTGCACCCTCTTGCCTGTATCCTCCTGCCTGCATCCCTCTTGCCTGCACCCTGTCTGCATCCCTCCTGCTGCATCCACCCTGCTTGCATCGTCCTGCTGGCACCTTGCCTGCATCCCACCTTGCTTGCACTCACCCTGCACTCTCCTGCTCGAACCTTCTTGCCTGCACCCTGTCTGCATCCCTCCTGCCTGCACTCTCCTGCTTGCACCCTCCTGCTTTCACCCACCTCGCCTGCACCCACCTCCAGCTGCTTAAAAAACAGATAAGGAGTGGGGGAAAGCCTTGTGTTGGCCAGGCACGGATGAGCGAGCGGCCTGCGCAGTTCAGCTCCCAGCTGAGAATCACAGCGCTGGCCTGAATCCTGACCCCCGCGGTGTGTCTGCTGCTGGGGTGTGATGTTCAGAGCCACATCTGCAACTCAGAGCTGACACTCTGGTTTGGTGCCCGTGTCCCTTGTAACAAAATACGTACAAATCTCTCTTGCTGTCCCTTAATTGCAGGTCTAACCTGGTGTTTGGGGGCCTCAAACCAGCCAGGAGGTGCTGTCAGCAGAGCTGGTTTCTCGTTAACGCTCTCAGCAGGTCACTTCTATGGTGTTTGGCTGCTGCTTCCAGGCCAGGGCTCAACACAAGCACCTCGGGAGCTTCGGCGCTGATATGGGTTCATGGAGACTGGGGTACATCTGGTCTAGGGGTTCGTGTGTAAATCTCGTGCAGGGATCCACGAGGTCAGGATCCCCCAGTCCCCAAGCACGGCGCTGACGGCGGGACTTTCGCGGAGGCCACCAGATGTTGACCCCAGAGGACGCGAACGGAACGAACCCCGTTCGGCGCAGCCAGGGATGCTGAACCCCGCTCGTAAGGGAAAGACTGGGATGCTGTGACCCTGCGGGACCGAGACAGGGGGCTGGGTGTGCCTGCCCGTTATCAGCGCTCCTCCTGGCTCCGGGAGCCCCGCAGCCCGGGCAAAGGCCGGGGACCCCGCCGGACCCCACGCCCTCGGCACCCCGCGCTCCTGCCGGGCGGGCTCTAGGACCCGGACACACCCCCGCGCACAGGCCACGCCCCCACCACAGGCACCCAGTACACAGGCCACGCCTCCAAGCGGAAAACCGCGCCCCCGAGCGCAAACCACGCCCATCTCCATATATATCACAAAACTGGCCGCGCGCCGTCGGCATAAGCCACGCCCTCCCCACAGGCTCCGTCCCCTCCTCCTCCCCGCCTTCCCGGGCAAAGATGGCGGCGCCCTTATCGCGGCAGCTGGAGGAGCTGCTGAACCCCCGGCCCAGCCTGCGCGACCCCGAGGATGACGCGGAGGAAGGTGAGTGAGGGCCGGGAGGAGGATTTCACACCGGCGACAGGCGGGGAAGGGCCGAGGGAGGAAGGCTGGGCGCCTCCAGACTAACCGCACGTGGCGCCGCCGCGTGTGGGGAGGGGAGTCGGGATTGTGTGAGGGGAGCGATGTCGGGACCGGGGCTGGCGCAGGGGTCAAAGGGGCCACCTCAAGGGTTGGATTCACCTCAGGCATTCGAGCTGCCTTAGGGATGGGGCTGCCTCAGGGGCCGGGGCCACCTGTGGGATCAGGGGTTTGCCCGCGAGGCACCTTAGGGACCAGGCTCGCCTCAGGGGTCAAAGCCACCTCGGGAGCCACAGGTTATGCCGGGGGGCACCTCAGGGGCTGGAGTTAGCCGCTCCCCTGCCTTAATCTCGATTCTTGAGGTATCTCAGGGCCTAGAGCTGCTATAGGGATTGGGGTCACGTCAGGGGAGCTGCCTGAGAGATGAGGCTGCGTTGGGGGCTGCCCCAAAGATCACGGTTGTGTCATGTGGGCCACCTCAGGGGTTGGATTCACCTCAGGGGTTCGGGTTATCTCAGAGGGGCTGCTTTAGGGATTGGGGCCACCTCAGGGATCAAGATTTTGCAGAGGGGGCTAGGATCACCTCAGGAACCACAGGGGTCATGTCAGGGGGACCACCTGAGGGGCTGGAGTTCCCTCGACAGTGGGGTTATATCAGGGGCTGCCTCAGGAATCGGAGTTATGTCAGGTCGGCCCCCTCAGGGGCTGGAGTTATTCCAGGGATCAGGTTCGCCTCAGGAACCAGGGCTACTGCAGACATTTTGGTTATGTTAGCAGAGCCACTTCAGGGGCTGGGAGAGCCACTTCAGGGGCTGGGGCTACCATAAGGGTCGGGGTTATGGCAGGGGGGCCACCTCGGGGACTGGATTCACCTCAGGGATTCAGGTTATCTCTGAGGGGGCTGCTTTAGGGATAGAGGCTGCCTTAGGGTTCAGGGTTGTTTTAAGGGGCAGAGCTACCTCAGGAACTAGGATTATAACAGGGAGGCTGCCTTGGGAACCAGGGCTACTGTAGACATTGGGATTATGTCAGGGGCCTGGGCTGCCTCAGAGGATGGAGTTACCCCAGGGATCCAGGTTATCCTAAGGGGTTACCTCAGGGATCAGGGTTACTGCTGAGATCAGGGTTACTGCTGCGAACCTGGCTGGAGCCCTCTCAGTGCTGAGTTCCCTCAGGGCTGCCCAGGCCCAGCTGCCCTAGTGCAGGCCCCACTGCATGCTGGGCTGTGTGGAGCCAGCCTGGAGAGCAGATCTGTCTGGAAACCTCCAGCAAAAGAGAGAAAAGTGGAGTGTCTGGACAAGACTGTTTCCTCTGCCAGTGAAGCACAGCTGGTGTGGCTGTGGGTGCAGGGAGGAGGCTGGCAGTTGCTGGTGACACCCCTCTGGCACACCAAGCGCTCAGAGCAGGTTACATCATGCCACACAAGTCTTGCTTGATGCCAGTAACCAACTCATCTTTTTAATCAAGCTCTTTTTTCTTAGTTGTGATTTTTGAGACATTCGTCCCTTTCCCCATGACATGTAGGTGGTGGTGTCATCTCCTGTGCTGGTGCCTGCCATTCCCTTGACTTACCATTTCCAGGATAGTCTCTCCACTGGCCAGTAGACCAGGCAGCAGGACCCATCTCTGGAGCATGTCTGACACAGTCCCTGCATTCACCTCATGAGATAGCAGGTTAACCACTATCACACTCTGGCAGCAGTCGTCTCCAGTCTTGGTAAATGTTGTGCCAGCTAGCCTGGTTCTTCCGGGCAAGCATATGTGAGAGCAATAGTATCTTGTAAGCAACACGTTCGTAATGAATGCAGCAGAGGCATTTTCCCATTTTAGTAATCATGATTTAATTTCAGATTTCATACTTTAGTGGAGCCAAGACTGAGAATACCAGAAGATCCATTAAGTGCCACAAGCCATTCTGCATCTGCCCCTCTTGCCCAGTCATTCCTTGGTGCTGAGCTTCTTGCCATCCTCTTGTAGCTGGAGTGACTGTATTCAGATCTGATGTTGTGGCTTTGATGTTAGCAGAGGTTTTTTTGCTTCCCCCCTGCCTCAAGTAAACACTATATATGAAGCATTAACATTTCCAAACACACATTAAAAGAGCACTTAGCGATGTTCAGCCAGTTGGATCACTCAATTGGTTGAACAAAGCTAACCCTGTAATTTTACATACAGGGTGCCTTGCACATGAATGAAAATAAGGAGGGTGTTTACAATTGTGTATTCTCTTTGCTGGGCTGCTCCTTTCCTGTGTCCAGGGGAAAATGGGTATGAGAGAGGGTAATGACCACAGTGAAATGACTTTGTTGACCACTCTAAAATGGTTACATATTTGTTTGGCTCGTATATGTAGCAAGAGGCCAAAGTGCTTCTGAATTGCAGTTTTCCTCATTGAATCTGTATGCGTGAAGGGAGTGAGGGCATTCCAGCTTTACCGAGTCCTCCTCCCAGAGGACTGCACTTCTCATGAGACCTCATGAATCTGTGAAAGGGCCTGGATGGGCTTAGTTTGTCTAGCACTTTGTGCAGGTTTTCTGAAATAAAGAAGAGATAAGGAAAAAAGTGTGAATGCAGGCAATGCTCATGCAAAGGGAGAAAAGAATTCAGCAAGATTTTTGGTGTTTGTTAATAAATATTCATCTCTACATTGTGATTGAGCTCTCTGGTACCAAACCTGTACATGGAGAAGTCCAGACTACTGAGAGGGGGTTTGGAATTGGTCAGTTTGTGTAACTTCTCCCTTCCTTCTGCAGAGATGAACCTGACAGGTGGGAGAAACCGCTGGGCACAGAGAAGTGACAGGAAAATGTGACTGTCTAACCTCTTCTGCTATATCTCAAGTGGAACTTCACTCAGTAGTTCCTAGACGGGAGTGGTGCTGCTCTGTGCAAACCCCAGTTTTGAGGGTTTTTTTTTCTGTCTTTGATTTCCCAGCAGCCTTTCCCCCACTGCAGAGAACTAGTGTATTGGCTTTCCTTCACCAGGCAGGGAAAAGCCGTGCTCCCCCTCAAAGCCTAAAAGCCAGGCTCTGGTGTGAGTGTCTGTTGCCATCCAGCTCACCTTTGCAGTATATTTTTGTTTGTAGAACTTGAGGAGTTTTCCATGGCTCTTCCCTGTAGTTGTGCTAGTCTGGAATTCAGTCCAGTTTACACATGCCTCCTCCCTTTTTTTTTCCCCACAGCTACAGTTGCTAAAGTGATTGACAAATTTGAGGATGAAACTGCAGATGACATTTTCCCTGTTGGTAATATACGGAAAAAAGCTTCAGCCTCTCTCTTGGAAGCTGATAAAAGGTACAGCGGAAAAGCTACATCTCGCAAAGCCTTGCAAGAAGAGCTCTGGGGAGATGCTCTCTCTGAAGAAGGGTCTGGTAAGATATTTTATTTCTTTCCCATTTTCACTAGACTACTCAAAATTTGATGTTTACATGTTCACACTGAGATAGTGCCACCTGAACTAAGATGATAAACTTTAGGTCCTAAACAGGTACTTCTTAAAGTTCCTTCCTGAAATTCAGGCTGTATTTTTTTGGCCTGAGGGAAGGAGAAATCCTGGAGAGGAGCTCCCCTCCTATAGACAGAGGAAAGAGCATGACTAAGTGTAAGGTTCCATGCAAGGACTGAACATTGTGTGGAGGAAAAGAAGTGGCTCCCATTTTTAGGGCAGTTTATCTCAGGGGCTGCAAGTACCTGCAGGTTCTCATTTTAAAAATGCAAATAGCAATTTCTGACTACCTTGTTTGCTTATCGTGTCATTGTTGCATGGGAAAGCTAAGCCATGGACCTAATTGTTGCTGCAGAAAATGTGAGCTAAGATCTTTTTGTGGATATGGCCTCAAGTTTCCATTATTTAGCCAAAACAAAGAGTGACATAATACACAAATCTTATCGTAAAACACAGTATGGATCTTAAATAACCCAAGCCAGTAGCTATTGATGATGTGTACTGCAAAGTGGCATGTTTTGCTCCTAAGTAATTAACTTTTTTCTCTTTTAATTTCTAGCTGGAGAAGCGTTGGATGAGTGGTACAGTGGCAGTGAGGATTCAGAAGAGGATGGCAGTGCAGGCAGTAAAACAAAGGAGAAGCCCAGCAGTGCTGGCAGTGACCAGGAGGATGGCTTGGAAGATGAAGAAGAGGCAGATCTGGCTGTCAAGGCTAAGGCACCAAAGTTCAGTTTCCAGGATATCACAGACTTTGAGAAATTTGCAGAGGGGATGGATGATGTTGGAAGCAGTGAGGGAGAAGGTGAAGATGAGGATGAAAATGAGGACGAAGATGATGATGAAGATGAAGATGGTGATAAAGATGAAGATGGTGCCAGCATGGAAGAAGGAAGTGATGAGGAGGAATATGGGAGTGAAAATAATGAGAATATGAAGAAAACTAAAGACAGTGAAGATGATGGAGGGATTATGACTTTCTCAAAAGGAAAAGAGTCTGAAGAAGTAGAAAAAGGAAAAGCTGTGAGGAACCAACTAGGTTTGTGCATGTTTGCTTTGTTTTTTAACAAGACCGTCACCTGTCACTGGCACTATAGAAACTGGCCTGGTTAGAAGCACTTCAGCATGTTAATGTGCTGTTAGCACACTGCATGGGTGTGCTACAGCAGCCTAGTCATTCACAAATGTTCTGCCAAATCTGCTGTGCACACTTGTGTCACTGCTGGTACAAAATCTCATGTGATGAAGTGTATTTATCTCCTGGCTTAATTGAGCCAGTACTGAATAAAATTGCAGTATTGGACGTGGGGACTTCCTGCAATGGTTTTGCTGAGCGGTGGTGCTGACACCACTTCTGTTTCGCTTGAAAATGTAATACTGAATGCTATCTGTGCTGTTAAACTATCAACCTCCATTTGCAGAATGTCCTTTTAAACAGTAAAGCAAAGGGATGTTTTTATTGTGGGTCACAGAATTGCAGTTGTGATCGTAGGCTGTGATGTTGCTTTGTCCAGAGAGACCTCACGGTGCCAGTTTGTGCTGGGTCAGTGAATGCAAAGATTTACCCTAATCAGGAGTAGTGTAGCCCAAAGGAGGGCCTGTGCTGTTAAATCAACAGCTTCTTCGCTGGTCTCTCGCTAAATAATTGTTGTATTTTTCTCTTTGTTATGAAGTACTGTGGGATCAGCTATTGGAAACAAGAATCAAGATGCAGAAGGCACTTGTAACAGTCAACCGGCTTCCGCAGCCGAATACTTACCCAGCCTTCAAAAAGGAAGGTGGACAAGACTTTGACAACGCCGTGGAGAACTGTAAGAATTCTTCAGTCTTTCTGCTTTGGGTAGACTCTGCTGTAGCCTGTGTGTTTTGCCTGTTTTGGGAGGTGTTAATGGGAAAATGAGGGCTTTGGCTTGCATGTCTGTTGTATAAGCTGTTGGTTTGTATTGCCTTAATCGTTAATAAGATACTGTGCAAACAGAAACCAAAAAATGTTTCTTGTCCCAGCAAAAGAAAACGTCTCCCGTCATCCTTGTCTGTACATGCCTAGTTGATCTCTGCTGCTGGGCTGTCATCATTTACGTAGCATTTGAAAGCCTCAGCTCAGGACCCACTGCTGTTTCTAGTTCGTGTGGGGACTGATGTTAAGTTTTCAAATGTTAAGTTTCATGCTAGATCTTAGGAATAATTGCTGTCTGGTGCAGAGTTGGGATGATGTTTGGTCCAGAGACTCCTCGTGGTGCCAGTTTTCTGCCAGGTCAGTGAATGCAAAGATTTGCCCTAACCAGGAACAACAGCCCAAAGCAGAGGGCCTGTGCTGTTACGTCAGCAGCAAATACCTTTTCAGCTTGGAGCTGCTTCATCTGTTTATTTCTTAGTATCAGTATTGATTATATTGATCTGATGGGATTTGTAGTAGATTATCCAATATGGCAAATATAACGTGCACACTCTAGTTGATAGGTACTGAGTACTTGACCTCGCTGTGTTGTGGGTCTATTTAATTGTTAAGACTCAACACTTTTTTTTTACTGGCCCTAGGGTAAATCAACAGGGAGATAAATATCTGGTTTACTGTCCTTAGGAATAAGTACAAACTATTGCAGGTGTCAGGTGGTGTCTGTTTCTCCTGAACATGTTTGTTTTCTGTCAAAAACCACACAGATGAATGTTTATACATAGGTTATTCTTTTTTCTTATCCCACTAATCCAAGATTAATGAACTTCATAGTATATTCTTCCAGTGATTTTAGATAACAACGGTAAGCCCAGTAGCCTTTTAAAGCTTGCTGGGTTGGTTATCACTTTCCCTTCAATGTCTTCTTCCCTAGTCATGAGATACTGTTCCCTCCAGGATGTTTCAGCTCTGTAGGTGAGCATCTCATGGAGGATCCCAAGAAGTGAACCGGTCAGTAGGAAACGCTGTAGTGGTACCTGCTGCCTTTCATGCTGAGCATCAGAAGCTTTTTCTTTGCTATGGTTGTGTATCTGCTCAGCCATACAGTGTACTGACTTCTGTGTGCTGTAGGGATGTCTGCACATGGAGAAACTCTGGCCTGGGCTTGCACAGGTCGCCTTAAAACTGGATTAGGAACTTTCACTGTCATCAAAATTGCATGTAGGGGCATGAATCTTGCTTCTACACCTAGTTTTGATGGTCGTGTTAATGCTTACACCTGATCTGAATGTGGTAGTTAATGAGCTTAACTGAGTTACAGCAGGTGAGAATAGTTTATATTTTAAAGTTAGCTCTGCTGATTTAAATGAAGTGATTAAGGAAAAAAAGGCGAACTCCCAACAATACTAAGCTGACCTTTCAGTGAAATGCATGTTATTAATGTATTTAATGAGATGCATTACAGACTGCACTGAGCACCGTGTTTCATTACAGGTCTAAAATGCAATATCATTAAAGACCTTTAACAGAAACAATGGTTGACATTTTGATATTTCCCATAAGCAAAATACACCCAGGACCATGGAATATAATACCATACACAGCACAGCGGAGAGGTTAAGCTTTCACTTGTCTGGAACGCTAAAGGAAAATCCACTGTTAATAACTGTTCAGTGATTCCCTCTCTTCATATCTAGGCAGGAAAGTTGCAGTAGTATACTCTGATGTTCCTGATAGCCTGGGTTTGTGTTCTGTATTTCATCCGTGAAGACAGCAAGGAAATAAAGCTGGAGTGGCCTGGGCAAAGTTAACAGAGGTGACGCTCAGACTGCCCGATGGGAAGTAATGAATTTAGAAACATTCTGCTACTACTACACCTGTTTGGTGTTTTCTGTTGTTCTCTAAGGGACCACGGTTATATTCCTATTTTTAATTTATATGGTTTTTTAAATAAATCTGTAATTATATGATCAAGTAAGTTACAACAAGTAGTAATTTTCGATGAGCTGCACTATTGCCTGTGCAGTGCCTTTCACTGCCCTGCAAAGATGCTCCTTCCAGAAGTTACAGAGTGCCAAGCGTGAAATAAGGAGCAAACTTACACAGATATCTCATGAAAGACTGGGGATGTAGTAGGTGTTATGTAGCAAAGATCCATTTCTATCTCATTTTGCTGTACGGGGCCATGGGAGAAGGATTCAAGTCTGATCAACAGCCAGAGCTTTACCCTGTGAGCAGTCTGAGCTGTCTTACATCTTTGCTTACAGAGCCTCTGCCCGGGTAACAGGGCTGTGACCTGTCAGTTCAGGAGGTGAGACCAGGTCCTTTCTGAGATCATACAGCATAATATATTTAAAGTTCTTTCATGAATTGATGTACATTGATTTATGAGGGGGAAACATCTCACTTATTATAAATCAGCTTTCAATAAAAGTCTTACTTTTTAGCTGATTAAGCGATTTTTCTATAAAAATAAACTTTTTTTTACTCCATAGTGAATAGTGATGTAGTGGGCCAGACTCCTTAGTTCTCATCCCTGTTGTGGTATGAACCCATACCCCAGAGAGGAAAAATCAGAATTATGCGTGAGAAAGTTTAAAGATGAGTGGAAACAGGACTTGGTAAATCCTGAATGTTGAGGTGGTTCCATTGTATGTGATGCATTTCAGTCTTGGACAGGATTTTGGATATCATGACATCAACAGTGTTATGGACTGAATGATATGCTCCTCTTGGGGAAGCCTCAGCACTTCTTTCCAAATGCACGAAATAAATCTGGCACGCTTTCATCTTCTTCATTGAATGGGAGGAAATGATTTGATGTTCAAGTTGCACAAAGCAGCTGGTGCCAAAAATCCCAGTTCCGGGTGTACATTGCAGCCAGCTGAGGGCAGGGGTCTTGGCACTTGGATCTCTGAGTTCCTGGACAAGTCCCTTGCATCTCTTTGGAAGCTGTCAGTAATTTATCCCAGGTCTTTCCATTGCTCATGAAATTTCAGCTCTGTGCTTGCAGGAGGGATGAATTACATGAAATGGAAGCAGTCCTTTGTGTATTTGCTTCTTTGGTCTCTCCCACTTGTGCCAACCCTCAGTGCAGCCAGTGCTGGGAGTGAAATTCCCTAGGGGGTTGAGTATAATTGTGTTAAAGAGGAGGCAGCAATGTTATAGACGTTTGAGGTTTTAAAGCCAAATCTGAGTGGAAATGATAAGGTCATGTTTGTTCGCCAAATCTTGAGATCACAGGTTGCAAAACCTCAATAATTTATTATTTTTGTAATCTTTTATGAAATAATTTTTTTAAAAAAATGATACAACATGCCTTGGACAGTCTTGGATTCCTGAGATCTCAGGTTCTGGTGGATGATTTACTGCAAAATTGCTTATAAATTGAAGTAGAAAATGTTTTGCAGACCTGGCAGCTTTCAGGCTTCACACCCATTTGTCACCCAGCATTTCCCTTTGTGTATAGAACAAGAATTAATTAGGCTGCACTGCAGGAAAAGTTTATGGCCATAATTTATATAGGATGAATTTCTGTTTAAAGAGACAGCATTGCTTTGTTTGCACCGTCTTACTTTTTCTTTCCTTTTTTTTTTTCAATCTTTAATTATATTCCAGATTTTTTTTTCTGTCACCCTTTTTACATACAAATCGGAGACCAAACTGTGGTCATGGAGCTCGTGTTTATTTCTGTTTTGCATCCATGGAGAGAGTCAGAGTGTTTTTTAATACTGAAAACACAGTGGCTGGGCTCTCTACACGGGGAAAATATTTAACATTAAATGCAATGCACACGTGAACTCCCCCAGCTTAGGTTTCTGAGGTGCTGGTGCCCTGAGTGGTCTGTTTCTCCAAGATACATTTGTATTCTCTTGTACCCTATCTTCAGTCTAGTCCAGGGCTTGAGATGTTGCCTCTGTTTGGGGTCTTGCACGTTCAATTAATGTTTTTCATAATCAATGCAAGTCAGAATTTGCAATCTGCTCCTGATTTGCACATTAAAGAGACCCATTAATTAAAAATTCCGATCCCTGGCATGTTCCCGCAGGATCCTTGCATTATTTACATAGAAAAAGGGTGCAAGGTGCAAGTTTCTGTGCGGTGTCTCTGCACAGATTGCATGCCTGCCATTCATATTTCTGTGTATGTTTTCAAGGGGGAGGAAGCTTAGAAGTGGATCTTATGGAAATGTCACCAAAAAATTACCTCAAGGGCAAGAAAGAGCTAAAGAAAAGGTGGAAGCAACATCAGTGAAGCCACAACCAGTGTCAGGAATTAAACAGATCCCTGGTTTGGGGCTTGTTATGTTAAATCTTGATTCAGTGACAAAAAAACCCACAGCTGACTGGGGGGCAGGGAGCAACAAGAGCTTTAAGAAATTATCTCTCAATCAACAAAGAGTGGAAGCTGTTGTATGGGCCCTGGGTAGCTGTTGTTCCTATTTGAATTATTTTCTCTTTACAATTCTTGTTAAAAACACTAAGCTGGTTGTGTTCCAGTTAGACAGGGATACTTTATGCTCCACAAAGAAAGCTGGGAATTTGAGCTTTTAAATAGTCTCCTGTTATTTTTCAGTCTTTAGTTGGCAGGATGAAGAGTTAAAAACATGCAGAAGCTCAGGTAAGTCTCTTGCAGAAGGCAAGATACTGATGGAAATGGCAAACCTTTAAATGGAGGAGTAGTTGTCTGTGTTTTCATGGGTACATGTTTTCACTGTCCAGGAGTTCACTAAGTCCCTATTGGCTGAATTTTTGGAGTCTTTTTTGCTTTGATTCCATCTATCAGTGGATTAAGAGAAAACACTGGAATCCCACATTCCTGTCTTACAG
Source organism: Piaya cayana (assembly GCA_013389865.1). Classification (NCBI taxonomy): domain Eukaryota; kingdom Metazoa; phylum Chordata; class Aves; order Cuculiformes; family Coccyzidae; genus Piaya; species Piaya cayana. The sequence continues at coordinate 183,589 of WAAB01017026.1, read as the reverse complement.
CATTAGCTCAAGATAAGTCGTTTTGGAGAAATGGAGTGAATACTGGTTTAGGTAAAAGGTAGACGTGTCTGTAAGAATGGATTTGCTCACTGAAAGAGCAAAAGTGGGGTCAACAAATATTAACTGTTATTTACACTTTGTAGAGCTGTGGCAAAGTTATATAAAGGTTTACAGTCAATAAGAAAATAAACCTGAATAAAGTGAAGCAGATAAAAGAATCAAATGAGATGCTGTATATGCTTGTAAGGCCACTGTCCCCAAACCTGCCTGGGTTCTTAATAGATTTATGGAGCAGCAGCTCTGCCTGGCAGCAGTGTGAAGTTTTCAGCGCATTGCCTTGTCTGCTGCTAAAATATTGGAGCATATGCACTTTTTATGTCCTTCAAGATGTATTTTAAATGGAGCAATGTAAAGAAACTTTATTCAAAAGGAAGATATGGAAAAATGAAACAAGGGAAATGAGTGTGACCTCTGTGTAAAGTTTGCACTGGCTATTAACAGTCCTGCCATAGCCAGTCTCTTCAACTCTGAGTCATTGCTGGATGGTCTATATTACTCATTGATTAGTTATTCCCTTAAGGTGTTCTGTGTCTTAGGTGCGGCTAGATAAGGTTGCTATTTAATGATGCTTTATTGAAAAGTGGAACTAAAAGGAGCACTTCCAAAACTTTGCAGGACTTGCCTGGGACTGCACAAAGTTGGGTGTTTGGTGCCATCTGGGTAATGAAGGAGATGTCAGTTGGACTCGATGATCCAAGAGGTCTTTTCCAACCTGGTGATTCTATGGTTCTATGATTCTTTGTTCCTAAACTCTGCAGTCAAGTCCAAACACTTTTGACTCGGAATTGTCTGTTTCTGGGGTGGAAATAGGTGTGTTTGCAGCAAGTGTGTTGGTAAGGGGCTGTGCTTCCACTTGGAGCTGTGAGGACTTCTGAAATAACTGCCTGAGCTGGGCACTCAGTATGCTGGGTTGGTTAACTGCTCCCGTGACAAATATCTGTGGCTTGTGACTAAAGAGCGCATTCGTGGACAAGGCCTCTTAAGGATGTGATTAAAGATCTCACTTACATTCATTGCCAGCAGGAGACCTCCAAAGATGCCATGTGTTTTCTGGTTTTACATTCTTGCATATTAAACATTTCTGTATGAATGCTCCACGCTGAATTATCTTTATTTTCTTCTGGGTTAGTTCTGTAATATGTTGCTGAAAAGAGACTGAAGACAGAAAGATTCTCTCTAGTATCTATGAAGTGTGTATTTGTGTGCTCTCAGTGTCTTGTATTAGAGGATTTTTTTCTGGATTCTGTTACTCTGATTCCTGATATTAAAAAAAAAAAATTACATTCTGTGCAGCATCCAGGTAAGCCAGGTCAAAGCCATGGGTTAAGTATTGACTGACACTGGACAAGATCAAGTCCGCTTTAGGTATGGAGGACCTGTTCCACTTCCTGCAAGAGAGGTTGTTTCTTGCGAGGCATCCTCCTCTCCGGCTGCACAGTGTGTTCTGTCTGATGGACTCAGCCTCTGCCTCGGCTGCATCTACTTGTTATTTTACGCATCTGTTCAGAGAAAAGCTTGTCAGATGAGATGTGCTTTATTGACGTGGGCTTGGGATTTTTCAGAGAAGTCTGGAGGAGTTGGCTACCAATAAGTCACTTATAATTTTGTCATAGTCTCTGTTCGTGGATCACTTTTAAAACTGGAATGTATCCCTGCGTACATCTGGATATGATAACGCATTAATGCAGAGCAGGGTAGGTGTCACAGAGAAGTGGGGGAGGAACTGAGTCACAGGCAGATTACACAGTTTCCAGAGGCGTAGAGCAGTTACAGGATTAATTGGTGCTAGGCAAGATCATGGACTTAAATATATTCTTGCTTTGAAGATTTTACTGGGAGCCTGCACAAATGTGTGGCAGCAGAACTGGGTTTCAGGCTTGAGCGTGAATTATTGTGATCCGATCTAGCCCACTTTAAAACTGGTAGTTCATTTTAATTGAATTGTATCAGTCTAGACACTTTATGAATACAAAAACATCATGGCTGGGTTGAATTTGATTTAAATGGATGTGGATGCAGGTGTCCCCAAATGTAACCTTTCCTCTTGGATCTAATGAAGAATCTGTTCAACTCTTTTTGGGACTGAGCCAAAGCCTGTTGACATTAATGAAGACTTTTCTCTTGACTAAAACAAATGAATGAATCGGACCCTTTTTTTAAAATACTGTTGTAATAATCCTGTGCCTTAAGGAGATTTTGGCAAGAACTAGAGTCAGTCGGGAAGATAAACTCTTGGGGGGGCCATTCTGCGTACATACCAGTGTGTGAGAAGGAAGAGTGATGAAGTGAGAAGTGGTAGCTAAAGGCACAGGTCTTGGGATTGGAGCCCTGTTGTTATTTGAAAGTGTGTTTAGGTGGGTTATGATGTTCTGTGCATTTACAGAACTTGGGCTGTGCGAGATGCCCAGAAAATTTGTAGTTCCTGCTTGTGAATTGTTCAGAAATTCTGTGTGGGAGGTGGAGAAGTGCAGAATATTTATTTAACGTGCAGTTTGGGGCTTAAAGAAAAAACCCCATAACTCTTGTCCTTCCTCACTGAGTGCCAAGGCTTTTGGCTTGTGGTATTTAGTCTTTTTGAGGAAGATTTTTTCTACTTCTCTTGTATATGTGTGGTAAAATTGAGATGCTCCCATTTTATAGGTTATCTCCATAGCCGTAGGTGTTGGAGAGTGTTGGTGTTCAAGGTTTATTTTAAAGCTCTCTTCAATTTTAGTGCAAGAAATGGTAGAAGAGTCCAGAGTTGTTGACCTGATACACCCCAACTCCAGACTGTGGGATTACACCACATTTCTAATCACATCGAATAGGTTTGCCTACACTTGATTTTCCCAAGATAATTAATAGCTAATTAAATCGAGTTCAGCTAAATGCTTGGGCATGTTAGACTCTATACTCCACAAACAAGGTGCAGGGAAACAAAGGCTTACAAGGCATCCCGACAAGCATGTGCAAATGTCAGCTAACTCGGATTAATTGGCAATTGGTTACCTTGAGATGGAAACTCAGTGCTTGTCATGATAAATGTAATTAATGACCTTGTATTATATTGGGAGGTCAGTCTGGATGGGCTAATGTTCCCTTCTGGCCTTAATATCTAGATAACTATGAAATTTCACATTTCTTCTTCCTTTCTCATTCTTGCACATGTACTTGGGGATTCCTGCCTGGCAGAGACAGGAATGTGTGCTGTCAGCTTCTTTACGTTTACAGTAATGTAAAACATCAGTTTTTATAAATCTCATTTTTACAAGGCCCATCCCCTCCCTGGTTTGGACTGATATCAAAAGATGATGGTTGAGGCGAATCAGTAGAGCATGAACTTCATGGAAGTGTTTCTCTCCCTTCTCAGCTTTCCCCTCCCCCAGTCCCCACTAATAAAACCCTTGAATACCACACCTTTTATTCTAATGTTGCATCTAGTTATTTTTGTTACTTTTGGCAACCTCTTCTGTGTCTGATCCTGTTGTTCTTACTGTGAAATGCAGTAATATTAGAGTAAAAGGGCTAAATTGAGTCTGTTCTGTAACTCTTTGGGAGTCAGCTGAACTGCTTGTGTGAAAGGGGTTTGCAGCACTGGCTCCTTTGTGCTGAAGGAATACAATTTTCCCCTCTGCAAAGGCTTTTGCATCATTTGCATTCCAATGGAACCAGCAAACTGGGTCTTTGGTGTGGAGCAGATTTTTTTTTTTTATTGCAGTCGGCAGAAAAAGTCAGCTGTTTTCCTAATGTTATTTGATAAAATTCCACAAACAGTGTTTTGGAAAGCGTGAAGGGAATGTTACTCCTGTAATTTCCTAAAACAACGGGGACAGATTTACAAGTGCTTTATGCTAGGTTTCAGCTAAAGTCCATGAGGAACATATACCTAACTACACCGCCACTGAAGAAACCAGATGACTCTCTTCTGGGACTGGCTGGTGACCTGCCTGCAATTTAGTCCAGACTCGCTCGTGGAGCTTCTGCTTTATGCTTATGAGTAGCCTTTGATTTCTATGCCATCTTGGTTTGGGGGCACCAGGACATGCAGGAGTGTAAATCTGAAGATGTGGAAGTCCTGCCTGCACCATGTTGTCCCTCCTAGAGTTAGTTCTGCGGCGGGAGTTACAGAAAAGCTGTTGTCCAAAGCCCCGTGTTTATGATGCGATAGCTGGAGGAATTTCCCCCGCCTTTTCCTGGCTGGTCATGTTGCTCTGCTGTTGGGAATATAGAGCAAGCTCCAAAAGTAATACTGACAGACTTCAGAATTATGATACACTGGAGCTCCAGCATAATTCTTTGTTGAAGAAGTTAGAGGCCTAAAATGTTAAGGCTTATTGTTATTCTGAGTTGATAATCTCTGCCTTGCTTTAATAATTTTTCCTCATGCCTGGATAGCCTGCGAGTTGCACAATAATCACTCACACAGCTTTGTAATCAATGCCCAAAGTAATAGGATTCCGCTGGCCAACGGCAATTAATAAATTTGTGTCTTTTTTAAAACACTAGCAAGTCGGGCCTGAAATACGACTGACTGGCTTTCCTCATTTGCATATTTATTGCAGTGGAAAAATTCTTGCCGAATGATTGATGTTGAGCCTGCCTCTTGAATTCCAAACAGCACATTATTATGAAATGAAAAATGCCGGCCATACAGTTGATTAAAGTTGAAGACAGTGGAATCGGTGTTTTTTAAGATTGTGGGAGAATTAAAGGCATATTTTAATAGATGTTGACAAGAAGTGAACTAACAAAAGCAAAGCAAAGGATTTGCTTGAAAAGATTTAATCAAACGTGTTTCTTGGGGGATTAATTGCTGGGGATGACTAGTGCAAGTGGCTGGCTTGTGGATTTGAATGAGAAGTATTGTTCTCAGGCCAGCGCATTGAGTGCCATTTTGACCTGTAGTTTAACTCCTGTCCCACAGTCCTTTGAAAGGAGTGAAAATTTCCCCTCTTCATCTGAATGTTGGGATAAACGCATGTACCTGATAACGATACTTTTCATTATGTACGGCTATTAAAGTAAAAGAGGTTTTGAGTCCTCTCCTCCTTTCTATTTGCATAATGTGACCGGTGTGCCTGCTCTGTGCAGTGGTGACACGGTGACTCCATGAGGACAGAGGGAACTCTCAATATTTGGCAGCTCAGCTTTTGCTCTGCATTCTGTTGTTCCAGGTTTTCTGTGTAAGCACTTCATACAGACTGTGGAGGGACACGGAAAATTAAAAGCTTGCGTGCCAATGATATTCCTGTGATGCCAGACTCTCAGATTTAATTGAGGGGAAAAGTAGTTAATTTCCAGCTTTGGCGTGAGCTCTGATTTTCAGCCGTGTCCTTTGCATGTGGTGTTTTGTGTCGGTACATTGTGGTAACGATGCTCCTGTTTGTGTTTGCATAGGGAGCGCACACAGAGCAGGCTGGCACTGTTCTGTAGGGCAGCACTGCTACCTACAGTAATGCCACATCATGCCTGTAAGGCGCAGGAGCATATGGTGATGGAGTGAAAATCCTGGGGGGCTTGCCCCACTTTTTAGGATTCTGTCCCTGACCATCGTACTCTGAATCCCCTGGATGGATGCACCAGGGTCGGGCAAGGAAGAGCTTACCTGGTGGAGCAGTTTTGGGAATCCCACTGGTTGGCTCTCTGTGAATACCCCTGAAAGCCTGGCCTTGAGGCATTGGCCTTTTTCCATCGACTTAAAGTGTCTCTGCGTGAGGCCACTCCCTGCTGTTCTGCACCAGCTGCTGCTCTCTGCAGCTGCACGGGAAGATGAAACAAGACCGCATTTTTAGAGGTCATGGAAAAGAGCGCAGGTATTTTTCTGCACAGGAAACTGCCTCGCTGTAGAAATGCTGAACTTAACAGTGAAGGGTGAGTGCAGAAGCCATCATGCCTTCAACTCTTGAGTTCCAGTGGCAGTGGAGATAGAGCTGCTCTCCACGTGTCAGGAGGCCTGTTGGGAACAGGTGGGATTGGTCTCCTGCAGCCAGGAGCCACCCCATGCCGAGGAGGTGCCAGCAGCACAGCCAGTTTGTTCCTAACAACTGGCCTTGACAAAATTGATATTTGAATTTTGAGAGCAGTAGGATGAATTTCATCTCGGGTGGGTCTCCTGACACTGCTACATGGCAGTGCCATCCCTGTATGATGCTAAATACTCCAGGGCTACTTTCTGATGGGGCAAAGGGGTGTATAAAATGAGAGTGTGTGAAACAGTATTAACAGGAAGGCACACTTTGATTTACTGATACTGGATCCCTTTCTTGGTGGATTGATAAGCTGTTTGCTGGATCTGGAATAACTTTTTCGCTCCTGTACACAAAATAAAGGGCTGTGGACTCTAGTTAGTGACACACCACAAATGTTCCAAGTCCCATTTAAGCTGGAAGTTGTATGCAAAACAAGTTTGTTGTGTTCTTGGAGCAGCTGCAGGCAGATCCTGCTCAGCATCTATTTTTCTTTCCCAAAGGGCAGCTTTAGAAAAGGTTTAATAGAAGGAGGGCTTGTGTCTGGTCCTGGGGTTACTTGGCCTTTTCTACACGGAGAGGATGGGCTGTTGTTTTGGAGATTTTACGTACTCGTACTGAAATGCTGTAGAGGCATCCAGCCTCTCTTGGTTTTAACAACACAGGCTGGACATGCAGAATGACCTCCTGGGAAAGGATCAGTTTGAGATTCTTCTCACTAACAATGGAGACTTCTAGGCATTCGTAGTTGGCTGAACACAACAGAGCAACACCCAGCAGAAACAGTGATGGCAGAGTTAGTGTGGTACCTCTGAGAGTGACCTGTTTGCATTAGGATCTTCCTGTTGGTGAATGAGTAGTGGGAAGGTAGTTGTAGAGCTTTAACGGCATTGTTTCTGCCTTGGTTGGTTTGTGATGCTTGTGAAAACCGTCTTCTTGGTCCCAAAACCTTTGGAAACTGAAAATCATCAGGGACTGCCTAGGACCCCATGCAGCTGGTGGCATTGGGGGGCCCGTGCTACGTGTTCAGGGTTGACGCTGCCTGTGCTCTTGGAGGTGTTGTTGGCTTTGTTCTGTGAGCGGAGCAGGGAAGGGAGCAGGATGTACAACCCTGGTGGTTATTGCACGTGGAAGCTGCTAACTGGTTGCCTTAATGTACTGGTGTACTTGAAAGCTCTTTGTCACTTTTTTCTGTTTAATTGTTTGTTTCAGACAAGGAGCAGCTTAAAATAAATTTGCTGGGGGGTAGGAGAGCAGGAAGGTTATAGTCCATCTTTCTGTCAAAATGATACAGTTTGCATCTATGAAACAGTATTGTTTTTTCCTGCCTTCATTCACAAATTGCTTTAGTCTTTTCCCCAAAGCAGACAGTGTACAGGCAGATGAGGGCATTAGAAGGCAGAGAAGATGAGGGAGGGAGAGGAGACTGGGAAGAAAACAGTCCCTTCTGGAATTAAATGTGCAATGGATAGGACAGGACTGGATGGGAGGAGGGCAGGGGAGGAGTGACACTTGGCTTCTGAAGTTGAGTGCACAGTGCACTTAAGCACCCAACAGTAACAATGAGAATGCCATCCAGTAATGCTATTAAATACACAAGAACTGAAAGCATGGAAATTACCCAGCTGTAAGAGGCTCATGATGAAGCCACTGCCCAGAATAATTAGCCCTCCCAGCTGGTTAGATGCACGGTCATTGTCTTCCCTTCCCTCTCATCCCCTTCACTCCAAATAAAATTTCTCCCCATCCCCACTTCTGTTGGGGTCCATATCACGTAGCCTGGGGGAGCTTGAGCCTGTCTTTATTCCTTGCCTGCTTGCCGTGGCCCTGATATACCCCAGAAGAACTGGAGTGCTACTCCAGTTGTAATTGACAGGATCAAAGCTGCCTGGGGTGCATTAGCACTGCTGCTGGAGGATAGGCAGCGGGTAGAAAATAAACAGTTTCGGAAGCTCTGGGGACATTTAGCTGTGTTGCAGGCAGTGGGAAAGATTTTGCTGCTGTAAGCTGTGCACTCAGGCTTGGGTGGGGGCACTTTGCTTTTGCGAGTGATGCTTTAGCTGCAGACACATACAACAAATGCATTTTTAAGGGCTTTTGTCTGTTTGTCTTTTGGAATTGTTTTGATGCTAACACACGACTGTTTTACAAGAACAGCTAACCTAATCCGTTAATAGGTTTATAGAAGAGCTGTCAGAACGTATCTGTAATGAGCGGCAGGCTGGGGGAGGATGCACCCAACAGCTGATCTGCAACAAAAATCTTAAAGCATCTTCCTCTTGACATTCCTGTAACTGAGGTCAGGCTGTAATTTATCTGAAGATGGTGACAACTGAGCAATATCACAGTGGTAACACGCGGGAGATTGAGACCTCTGAATGTCTGAGCTGATTTCTGCTGGCACTGTCTCTGTCTGCCTGATGAAGATTTGCAGTTCACTCTACCCATGATCTCCGTGTCCTCCATTAAAAAAGAGCAAAAAAGCAAGTGGTGCAAAGTTCCCTCCATTCTCTTAGAGGAGGGAACTTATACTTGAAGAAAGAAACAGGTTTGGGAGTTAAACAAAACCGCTCCACTGACTTCATGTCAGTGGAGGAACTGGCAGAGGAGGTACTGGGAGTGCTGTGGGGAATGTGCCATCACCACAGTGTTCCTACTGCCTTTTGGAGAAACCAGAGTGCTCTGTCAGACAGAGTTAGAGCTGCCCTGTGAGACTGCCTGTTCTGGGCATGTGGGGAGGGAAGCTGTGCCAGTCTGAACGTATCCTGCAAGGGAACAGATCCTGAAGTTTTGTGCTACGTTCCTCCAAGCAGTACAATTTTTCCCCTTTCTGTGGTGCCTCTTTGTAAAAGTAGAGGGCAGCATACCAGTGTTGGGTAAATATATCCAACGGTGTTGGTTAATCTAGATAAAGTTCAGTTTAGGTTTTTGGATTGAGGCAAGCCAAGGGTTTTACCTGTGCGACCTGACCCTGCGATTGATGAGTAGCAATGTATGAAGGGAGAGTTTGTGTTGGCCTAGGCAAACACTTGTTTTATATCAGAGCATTTTGCAGGGAGGCTTGTTGGTTGCACAAAAGAACTATTTTTAAAGAACAGATGCTGCAGCAGTATACAGTTAACCCTTTCCACAGTCGACTGCAACTGTGTGTCCTTGGACAACATAAAATTATTGGAACAGATTGTTTTCTCTACATTTGTGTAGATACAGGAAAATGGCAGCTATGAAAGATTTGCATACACAGCATCAGATCTACATTCAGGCTCATGTCTGCAAATACCCTGGAAGGAAACTACTCACTGTTGTAAAACTAACTGTCACACCATATATTGATAATTTTGTACACCTCACCACCTGAATCTTTTCTGGACTTTCTCTCTTTCTAAGGTTCCTGGGCCTGCATTTCTGCTTTTCTGATCAGAATCTTCTCATTAAACTCTCCAGGTCATTGTTGAAGTTCCCCCTCTAGATGAGATCTTGCTACATTTAATTTAACTTACAATCTAATTTCTCATACCTCCTGTGTGGTGAGCATGGCGGCACAGATACCAGCGGTAGTCACAGCCCTGCAGGAGTTTGGTTTTTCTTCTTGCCTTCCCTCCCTCTGCTCGCTATAACATGCACGTTATGTATGGGAAAGAAAAGTCAGAGGTCAGGTTTAGAGGACGTGTGCATATATACATTTTCCCTTATGTTGCTTCATGTTATTCAGCTGAAACTGGCCTCTTCTGTAGAACTTAACAAAGAAGGGAAATGACTTAGTCAGCAGAAAAGTTTGTTGTCATATGTGTGTGTCTTTAGACACTTCTGCACAGAGTACTTGCGTCTTCAGTAGTAAATCCTGTAGACTCTGCAGTCCAAGTGTTTGTCAATGAAACATTAGATCAGTGTGCCCCTGATGTGCAACCAGGCAGATGTTTAGAAGGCAGCTCTCATTCCCTTCCTCCCTTTTTACCAAAGAAGTGTTCTTTCCCAGCGTGGCAGTGTTTGACATTAACAACTATAAATCAGTTTGAAGATAAAACCACATCTCTAGCTGAGTAGGGAAAAACAGTTGATGGGACATGGAGTATCTGTGACAGAAGTTCAGATTCAAGATGAGAAACTAATCACTGCGAAGTTGAGTCTTCACTAGAAGCAAGGATCAGTAGTAACTGTCACTTGTGTCTCTTGTTCTGCAGGTTGTAAAGCGCTGGAGGCATTGCTGAAAGTATTAGTGGACCTTCAGGATGAGCTGCTTTATGAATACCCAGGCACAAGGCATCTGGTGGATGGAAAGCAATCAAAAACTGAGAGGTAGATACAAAACAAGGCAAGACCTTTCTGAATCCTTTGGTCTCCAGCTCTCCAACAAACAGTATGGCACACAGCCCTCCTGACCATACGCACTCTTTGCTATTCTCTCACTTGCTGCTGTATCTGGGTGACACACGCTCTGGAGATATGGTCATTTGAATTCCTTCTGTCAGTGTGCGAAGTCTGCTTCATAATCTTTTGTGATAATGGAGGAGAGGCTAAACCATGGATCTCTTGGCGTCAGTATCGCTGTGGTGTGGAAAAATCATGGGTGGTGGTGGAGAGGCTGTTCAGTATTCACACACGTTGCTTCAGAGGGGCACAGGGTGTTTAGTCTGCGTATTTTTGTTCTAGTGATGATGAAATCCCTAGCAGCAGTGATGAAGAGCAGGCAGATAAGGCTCAGGAGAAGAGGAGGAGGCTCCCCAAACGAAAACTAAAGATGGAAGACTACCCAGAATTCGTAGCCAAGAGGTATGCCGACTTCAGGACGTATCGGAACAACGTGTTGCAGAAGTGGCACGAGAAGACAAAACTGGCATCTGGCAAAATGGGAAAGGCAAGTCTTTGTTTATATTCACTTACATGCTTATTGTTTAACAGAGATCTGTAGAACAAGTTGATTTGAAAGTTCTGTAACATGGATGCTCTGAGTGAAGTGCAGGGTTGTGGCAGTAAGAATTACATTAAAAGTTACACGCTTTTCCCATGCCTTAAAGGAATTTGAGAAGAATCTGAGCCCTCAGACTTCAGAAGCATAAGCTGCGCTCTTCTGTTTTGAACAGATGGGCATGAAAAATATTTTCAGGACTGAATGGTTTACCATGTTTTGGGAAAAACTCTTGGATAGTATTGGTGTTTTCCCATCATAGTCGGTCTCCAGCAGCAAAAAAAACTCTGTGAAAATGCCACTGTTGTGGATCAAGAAGCCATTTGTGGTTTATAACAGAACTAGGGGCTTCTGTGCCTGTGTACACTTTAATACAATGGGTAATCATTTCACCAGGAGATCCAGGGCCTTCTAACATTTGTGAGCTAGTATTAATCATTGAGAAGTTCATCTGAACCAGAACAGCAAAGGCATTTTATTAAGCCAGGCGTCAGGTTGCCTCAGGTTGGGAAGGGAAGGAGAAACAAATAAAAAGTCCTAGCAAAAATCCCTGCAACAAACATAACCCCCCTCCTCTTGGAATGCTGTCTGCTTATCCACTGACATGGAAAGATAGAGGAACATTGCTGCCTTGAGGAAAAGCTTTCTGCATTATCTGACACTAGTTAATGTTGTTGCAGGGTTTCGGTGCCTTTGAGCGTTCAATCTTGACTCAGATTGATCATATTATGATGGACAAAGAGAGATTACTACGGCGGACACAGACCAAGCGATCAGTGTATACAGTGCTGGGAAAGGAGGAGCAGGAATCTCAGCCAGTCCCTGAATCTTTGCCTGAAAATTCGGTAAGGGTATTCTGTTTATATAACTCATCCTGTGGAAGCAGTGAAACCCTCTGCAAAACAATTAGCTTGAGCCTTTAGCAGGTAATATTCTTGTTTGTGAGAGATTTATGAAGGAGATAGCTGAGGGTTGATTCCTGTAATGTAATGGCTAAGAAAAAGATGTAGACATTTCAATTCCAGTTTTACGATGTTTACGCTATCTCCTGTGCCAGTTTTTGACAGGAAAACAAGGTTTGTTCTGTGATTGTGTCCTTCCTGTGCTGTGGGAACAGTGCTTACTAAATCTGCTTTTTGAGGTAGTAGTTACATAACTTTGATTTTACCCTGGAGTTTAGACTCTTTAGCACAAAAAGTCACTTCTAAAATCATACTGCATAAAACCTACAGAATATGTTAGTAGGAAGCCTGATATTAATTTAGTATTTAAGAATGAATAAATACTCAATTCTGAGAGATCCTGTAGAGTTACTGCATTTGCAAGATATATTTTTGCCATTACGTTAAAAATATCAGTTGTATTTTGCCAGAAAGACTTTGCATAATCCTATTTATTTCCCAGTAAAAGTATCATAAATCTATTCTGGCATTGGCAGCATTTCTGCCTTGCCTTTAAATGTATTCCTAGTCCTTAAAAGCTTGTTATGTTGGGAGCTTTTCTCCATTCCTTCGTGTCTGGAAGTGTGTTTACAAGCTGCTGCACGCGGTATCTTCAGAGTTAGGACAAAAGTGTGCACGTATAAGCTTTCAGTATTTCCTTTGTGCTTCTAGGAAGTCCTCCCTGAGTCAGGTTCCAACAGGCACCTGAAGGACATCGATGAGGAGATTTTTGATGATGATGACTTTTACCACCAGGTAGGTGATGGTAAATCTGTGTTGGAATTATGGCTCTGGTTGATTTCTAATACTTACAGAGCTCATGCGGTGGCTACTATGCTCTGAATTTCTTTGACCGGTGAAAAACATTTATCTGTTTTAATATGCAAAATCTCTGTAAATACCTCAGAGGACTTCACTCTCAGCTTTTGTTAAAGGGCCAGGTAAGCACGAACTCACATTGTGGATGTTAACTTACTGCTGTTACTGGCACTGCTGTACCAGGGCTGCAGGATAAAGTTTGTGCCTTTTACTCTTCCTGGTGAGTATTGCTGCACAAGAGAAAAATTGCTGGATTTTCTCAGGCTTCTCTGTGGGACTCTGTGAGTCCCATTACAAAAAACAGTTCTAGTAGATCCTTGAAAGCACTTAAGTTACTCTCCTCTCAACCTAAATCATCTCGTCAACCCATAGAATGAAAATGCTCCCGGTTTTCTCCAGCACTTTTCTTGGAGTTGTGCCAGCTTGGATTTAGGCCAGTTATTCTTTTTTTTTCAGAATTCTTAGAAACACGGGATTGGCACCCAGTGCATTTAGACTGCAGCTTAGGGAAACCCTGTGTTTGTATTTTATTTAATAAATGACAGTACCATCTTTATAAAATACTGAAATTGCTGTATATTGAGGAGTACGATTCACTGTAAGTCATTCTCCAGTGCATGAAAAAACTAGTTTTTCTGTGCTGATCCACAGAGAGCTTTAACTTAAGGACTAAACAAGTATTGTATCAATAGAAAGACAGAAATTTCTGATCTGAATAGTTACTAGAGAGGCTAGTAAAGTGTTAGAGCACTGGAAGAGAGCTGTTGCTCCATGGCTGGGCTCTTATAACTGATTTAACCAGAGGCATTTGAATACTTTCGAAATTCCAGCTTTCATGTGTAGAGCCAGGACTGAAGATGATTGAAAATGTATGAAATTGATAAATTTTATCTGTTTTCAGATAGGAAATACAGAGAACACCCCCTCCAAAGGTGTTCAACATGCTTTCAGCCCTGCTGCTGTACAAGTCCAAGGAGACTTTTGCAGTAGATCTCACCTAAGTGCAGAATTAGGACCATTATACTAACACTTTGATAGTTGGCAGCCTGCCTTAGAGCCAGGAGTGCATTCCAAGCTAGCTTCAATCCAGACTGCGTGTTTATCGTAAGAACATCTCTGGCATTATTGCTGTGCATTGAGCAGCATCTCTTGGGTGGGTGAAGATGCCAGGTTCATCTGTACAGGCTCTAAAATGGAACTAGCCAAATCTGCAAGGCAGCGAGATAATACTGAGGTAGAATTTGGGGTTCAGGTGGACCAGAAGCCTAGCCATGGGGGCAGAGTGGAGCCTAAGAACACTGAACGATTTAAGTTAGCAAAACAACATAATGAAGTGGTCAAGGAGCTGTAGCTGTGATTGACAGCCTGTGGGCCTGTGCAGAGAAAGTGCTCATTGGCCATGAAATGTTAAATTTTTAAAAGGAAAATAGCAATAGATGAATGGCCCGTCTTTCCTTCTAATAACTTTAACTTCGATAAATTGTGATTTCAGGAATATGACTAGTCACAGCTTAGCTTTTCCCCTCACTGGTTAATTGGGGTGCTGGGGTTAATCTAAATTAAAACTTAAACTAATAGAGGTCATTGAGGGAAGAGAATCACCTGAGTAAAACAAATGGGTCTGCCAGGCACAACTGTATCTTGGCCATTTCCCAAGAGGGAAGTGGCAGCGAATTGGAGTTGTTTCAGCGTTCGGTAGAGGTGAAGGATGGGTGACACCCGTTTAATATACGACAGCTCCGGAAACATTCCAGATTGCATTCCTTGCTGTACCAACTGCTGCTTCCTGCGCGCAGTGAATAGGAGCAGGACCAGTCAACAACATCTGGCAGCACAGCAAGGAATGGGTGCAACTTTCGAAACCCCATAGACTCTAAATATGGTGCTTAGCCCAGTGGAGGCTTTAATCACTTACCACTCCTTGGCAGTGGGCTACGACAGCTTATCCTAGCCTCGTACATCACGCACAGACATCTGCTGAGCTGCAAGGCAGCTACACATTCATTTTCNTCCCTTCCCCTCTCCTCTCCTCCTGTCCCCAATATGCTTCTTGGGAGAGATGATCTGTAAAGATTACTGCTTCATTGTGTGCAAGTAATTGTAGGGATGCCAGCCCCTTGCCAGACACAGCGTAGCACCTGTGCCGCTGACCTGGTTAATGTCTTCTGTTGAGAGGGATTTGGCAGAGATTGGAGCTGAAGCCAATTCAGTGATAAGGCTCGAGAAAATGGCTGTATGTTTTCTGTCACCTCCCAATTAAATTGGTTTCATAAAGTGCTTTCCTTTATTTGTCAGGGTGGTAAGCTGAAGCTGAACATTGCATTCAGAAGGGGTAGAGTGCATTACAATAGAGCGCTGACAATGCAGAGAATGTGTTTTCTTTCAGATGGGTCATAACCGTGCAGCGCTTTTGTGTGTGTGTGGGGATGTACGTATATAAACGAAATGTAGAAAGGGAGCTGGTTCTTCGGGAGTTACCGGCAGCGGTGCCTCTGGTTGTTGGAGCTGAGGTTGCTCAGGAACCTTGACCTCTGTGTGTAATACTGATTGGAAAGTGTGTGTGCATTCCAGTGGGGGCTTTTTTCTTTGTATTTAAATTTAGATCCAGACTTTTTTAGTATCACTTTCATTTTTCTAAATAAAATTTTATGATGATTGTTTTATTTTGGTTACTGCTTATGGTTTATTAAGGGTAAGGGTTCAGGTGGAGGAGGACCTTGGAAAGCAACTTCCTGTACATTTCAAGTGAAGCAAGTAAAAATGAACAAAATCTGATGAATGTGCACAAGTTAATGGTAGCAGAATAAGTACCTTTTACTCTTTTGTTGTAGAAGTCTTTAATGAATCTGTTTTTCCTGTGGAAAAACAGTGTTCTTGTACAGCTCTTAGTATTCAACTAAATTTACCATTTGGGGCTGGTAGAATTGTATGACGATTCAGAATTTAACTCTGTTCTACCTGTTCATCCCACTTTGCCTTTTCTAATATTCTGCACTTGTTTTATAAGCAGTTATAAGTTTTATTGAGGTGGCCCATGGTGAATGGTAATGTCGACCTGAGCTGAATAATGTTAGTGAAATATTGTTATTTGGATTGCACTGGATGTGAACAGTTAAACTTCTGCAGAAAGATCCTCATTACTGACAGCAGAGAGAGGACGGACCCAATTTCTTTTTCTTTTAAACTTTCTTTCCTACAGGGTTTTACGGGAAGAAAAAGGCTTTTTATTTTTACAAGTCATATTTATGTAGAATTCATTACAGCTGATACTGCAGCATTAAGACTTAAAATTCCAGCCTGCTACTAGAGAGCTGCTGGTCTGACATGCTACACTGGATATTTTATTATTAGGTTGAAATACTCCTCTGGTAAAGAAGAGAGTGGAAATGGGTTTATTTCCAAATGGAATTAGGTTAGTGTTCATATGCTAAGCGTTCCACATGTAGCAGCTCTTCCCAGAACAAATGTTCATCATTGATGGCAGCAGGTATGCCTAAGGAGAATTAGGAATGTACATAATTCCTTTTTTTCCTTCGCTCTCTTGCTCCCTCCTCCCCCGATTTTGGTCCTGTTGCATGTTGCTGCATGTCATAACAATTCACAATCAAGAGTTCTGTTTGTGATCACTACAACTTCCAGAAGCTGAGAAGGGCCGAGGTGCGTGGGGAGCATTCAATGGAACGCTGAGGTCTTAAAAGAGAGGTGCTAGCAGTTTGCCAGGCGTTACTGCCAGGAGGCTGGAGAGGAATGTCACCCCTCTACTTCGCTGTGTTGAAATGAAGCGTTACTGTCTTGGATTTACTCACAAGGTCAACATGCTTAAATAACAGGAGAGACACACGTTCCCTTCTTTATCTATACCTTAATTATTTAGGAAGGGGGTTGATCCTGTAGGAAACGTTTAACTGTAGGACTTGTAAGTTGCTTTATTGTTGCCTCTTGTGGAGTGGCACCGTATGTGTGTGCCCGCTCTTGCACGCTCTGTGTGAAAAGTGGTTTTTACAAGTGACCAAAAGATCTCTCTGACTTCTTTTTGCCTGGCTTAGCATTCAAAATGCCTGCATTAATCTGGGGAACCACAACATGAACTTCCAAGTCTGAATCTCTTGTTAAGATACTTGTAGCTCAATTTGTTTCTCTTCTGGGATGTACTTCTGTGTAAATCACATTGTGTGGCTTCTGAGAAAACTTTATCTGATGGGGTAGATTCCTCTGTGTGTCCCAAGCAGGAGTCGACTTGTAGTGATTCCTGGGCATGTGCTGGGGTTTTCTCTCCCAGGTATTTGATAATGCCATAAACAAGTAATTACTAATCCAGTGAACTATTAAAAGTCGATAATGGTGAAGAATAGAGAGAAGACTGGCTTTCTGACAAGCTGGTTTACCTTAATTAAGCTGGTGAGTGATTAATATGGACAGCTGATCTTGTGGCTGTAATTAGATGCATTTAGAGTTTTGTGTGACTAAGAGATGTCTCAAACCATCCCACAGGTTAATGGCAATACAATTCTCCTATCCCAGACATGTATCTTTCAAATGCATGGGTAGATGGTTAATAACACGTTTTAAAGCTTGATTTGAAACTTCTCTTAATGGGTTATTAGAAAATACGCACATCAATGCCTGTTTTATACAAAACTGCATTTTAATAAAGTGGTTTTTAAGAAGTGACTGTCCAGTGATTTCATCTTGCAGTTTAGTTTTTTTACATTATAAATTGCAGAAAATTAAAACACTATTGAAAGTGTTTTAAGGGAATTTAAAAATACTTTGAGCTGCATGTTCTGATGTTTTCTGGTGTTGCTAGCAGTCCAACTAGTGTTATGCTGCTACTGTGTGGGAGCTTGAAAGATGAAAAGAAACAGCTTTTTTTTACATTGGGCAAGATGCAGTGTAAAATGCAGGCTGGGCTAGAAGCAACCCTGTCATAATTTATGCTGTTTTAAATAATTATATGGCATAGATTTTAAGTGGAAAGTATTGAAACCACATTAATAAAATCCAGCTTTGTCAACTTCTGTTCAGTAGTGGAGTGACTTCGTGTTTTCATCAGGAAAGAGGAGAAACACTTGGGGTTTGTAACTTTACATCTTTACTTGGACTTGGCAAGCTGTGCTTCACTTCTCTCGCTTTGTTTCCTGTAGTGATTTTGTTAAATTATAGCTGTTTTTTAAAGTGTCAAAGGATAACTTCACAATAACATGTTTTTTCACTGTGACCTGTCACGTCAGACTTACCTCCGAAGGTGATTTGCCCGAGCTCTGAAAGGATTCTGTGTAAAGGATAGTGGAGCGCCATTAGCAGACATTCACACCACAATAATTCTTTGTCTGCTGTCACTAGTAACATATAGATATTTAGCTAGAAAAGTCACCATAAGCAATTTGCAAGTATTTTTGAGGTCCTAACTAGTAAAGTCGAATATCTTGCTGTTTGTTGCTTTCAGCAAGTGTGACTGAGATGGCAGCAGTGCTATGAGGTTCTGCTTTCCCATCACTCTGCACAGTTGTTTTAAAATTAACATTGTTGACCCCCTGTTTGATGATGTTATTGATGCAGGGAGCCTGACAGGACTGCTTTGACTCCTCACACAGCAGCCAGCACGATGACTGGGCTGAGACTGCGTCTCACCTCTTCGTGTACCTGACTTAGTAAATTCAAAGGCAGCAGTGCCACTTGCAAAGAGAGAGAGTAGGTGGCTTTGATGCACTGTAGTGACCCATGCCTTTACTGGCTTTTCTGAAGATTTCAGTAACATCAGAGAAAAAGTGTTCCTTTTGTTCCGATTATATTTCTGAGCTTCGTAAACTGAACGGTTTCCTGTGATATACCGTAGATCAGCTTTTGCGAGGTATTAATTGGAATTGGTCGGTGAGGTCTAAGCAAAGTGAGCCTTTTGTCACGAGCCTTATTTCAGCTGTACTTAGCTCTTTGTCTCAACTGGAAATTCTTAGGGGTCTGCAAATCAGAAAGGTCAGCAACTGTAGTGTGAGAAACGCTGA
Source organism: Piaya cayana (assembly GCA_013389865.1). NCBI lineage: Eukaryota > Metazoa > Chordata > Aves > Cuculiformes > Coccyzidae > Piaya > Piaya cayana. The sequence goes on along the minus strand of WAAB01017026.1, from coordinate 164,916 downwards.
TAGATAGTGCATGAAAATGAGACCTAACCTCTAAAATGAAAATTGACCTCTAAAATGAGAAATGAATCTCTATTACCCTTGAACAACACCCTGATGGCATTTCTAAATCCCTCTGATTTTGTACAATGTACTTCATATGCATCTCTCTAACCACCACAGAGAGGGAGTCCTTTTAAGGTGGATTCTTCAGAAAGCACACACGTTAACTCCAGTGTGAATTTTAACTGTGGCTTTAGTGTCAGCAAAAGTCTAGCAGTAACTGCTTTAGAAGCTCCTGCCTTCAGACATGTTGTGTGGGAACGCTGTCTTGCTCTTTGTCAGTGACTGCAGATTTTAAGCTCTTGCTGGACACGGGAGGGAGAGTCGGTTCCCATCTGCTCCCAGCTCTCCGTGAACACAGCTTGTGGGCCTTGGCAGGCCATGTAACCTCTGCATGCTTTTCTTTACTGGTGTAGTACACAGATCTTGATTTTGACTAGGGAGTCTGATTGGGTTGGTTTCTATAGTATTTACCAGTGCTTCTTGACTCCTGATGTGAAGCTTTGTTGAGTTCAGAAGCACACACGTACAGTAGCACTCCTGGCAAGCATTGCTGCTTCATTCCAAAGACAAATAAAACCAATGTTAACGCTTTCTTCTGCTGGCTATTGTCCGCCTTGTACATAGTTTGTCCTCTTGGTCCCAGCTTTTTGGTTGGAGCAGCTTGAAGTTGGTAGTTGAGCTGCAGGCAGCTGGACATGGTTGAACTTTGGTGCTGGTGGGCAGTCGTGTTCATTTACGTGGGAGACTGAGCTTTGGTTTCTTGAAGTTCAGGGAAGATGTGAAGAGGTGAAGGAGGGAAAGCAAAAAAGGATATGTTACAAGTCAAAGCCTTTTGAAGCTGAACTTTCCTGACTCAAACTCTGTCTTCACACATCAGGGCTTAATGCTGATAGTGATTTACTTACACTTCCTAGTTAATAATTAGGCATGGGGAGACAACCATATATCACTCGTAATGAAATATATGGGGTCTGATGAGAGTTTTCTGTTTTGACTAATAAATTTTAACCAGAATCACCAAGCTTAATGAAATATTACAACTTTAGAAGTGTTTTAAGTCTTGTGCTATGAAAACAGTGTTGCTTATTCAGTAAATGAATTTATCATTCATTCTGTATCCTGAGCCCTAGCTGGCTCTGGACCATGGGCTGAATGCAAGACTCTGAACTAGAAAGCGGAAAAACTAATCAAATCCTTAAAGACCAAAAGCAGCGAGGCAGGTCTGTGCTGACTTTTTCAGTGGTAGCCTCTGGCTACATCCACTTTTATTTTAGTAACCATTGTTAGCATGATTTATAACTTTAGCTTTAAGACATACACTATTTAGATGTAATAAGATGCTTTGCAGCTTTTATTTCTATTCCCTAATTTCCCTTTTGCCCCTGCCTTTTTTCACTTTCCACCTGTCTTTGTCTCCCTCTTCTCAACAGTGTCCGCATTCCTACAGTTGATGCTGTACTGAAAGAACATTTTGCGCTCAGCCCGAAGGTCAGCGTAGCTGTCTCTTCCCCACCAAATGGCTGTTGGGCTGGTGGCCTAGTTAGTGTTGAGGAGACAACTGACGGCAGGATTTAGTCTCCCACTGTTACACGGGATTTCTAATGCTGGTGAGGGGATTATCTGTGCTCTGAGGAGAGGACGTGCACCTCAGCAAATAGTGGGATCCCTGCTAAGCGCTGCTCAGTTCAAAGTCCTTGCCTTTCCCAGCTGTCTTGGGAAATGCTTCCTTGCCAAAAAGGGTGATCCTGTCCAACAAGATCCTGCCCACTTCCCAGGTGTGGCACTAGGAACCTGCCCAAAACTTGCATCTTGTTCTAACCAGGGTGTACACAGTTATAAGATCCTTGTGCACTCTTCAGTCTACCCCTCAGCAGATGTCATGGGCCACCAGGAAGAGTAAGTCCTGCTGAAAATATCTTGCTGTTTATTTTTCCGAGAGTGTGTTATGGTCCTCTTGTGCCTTAGCCTCAGTTATTACTACTCAGCAGATTTTCCTGTGTACCGCACCAAGGAAGCAAGATAACAGGAGACAGCAAACACACCTTATTGCTGGTACAGAAAGAAACCACTAAAACCTTGCTGCACCATCTCTCGCTGTTGTTAGAACCCTCCCTCCCACCTTGCTTTTGACAGAATATTGACTAGAAACCAAGATCCCATTTCTGCTTCGCCTTAAGGGCAGCTGTTTGCAGAGTAGCGGTGTTACATAGGTTTACTGTGTCGTATGTCTGTGTAACACTGGATTTGGATCTTGTATTTAGCTGCCAGAAGTGACTGTGATGAAGTGGGAGAGATAAACTGATAGATTGTGTGCCAGAAAGATGTTGGGAATCAATCAGATAAACAGGGGAGAGAAGTAGCTTGCTGTTTTCTAGTGATAATAAACCAGTGGCCTCTCTTCGTAGAATTTTGAAATGTAATTGCCTCGGTAATAATCTCCAAAAATAAGCAAATAGGAAAAAAAAATCGTGGCAGGTTTTTAATCACGCTTAAATTGCTTTTGCTGTTTTTTGTAATGTGATGTATACCTTGAAGGACAGGAAAGGTGGACTCTTATTTGAAAATAAAAAAGGATCATAAAATAATACTCATCTACCTTTATGGCATTTTCCTTTTGTGTGGTGCATGCCTTTTCGCCCCTCACTCCAGCAGTGTACTTAAGTGATCAGGAACTATAGGGGTCAGCGAGTTTCTCACATGGTGCTGTGCCTGGGACACCTTTTGGTGTCAGCTGCGCTCAGTGGGGCAGCGTTGGTGCCTGGGAAGCCGTCTGAGAGCAGGCTGCTCTGAGCACAGTGGCAGTCAAGAGCTAAGCTGTGCTCAGAAGTGCTGTGGTCACACTTGAGCTGGTATTTCCTTATACACATTCCTGCCTGCTGGGTGAACTTGAAGCTTCTTTCTGTGCTCTTGTCTCTGCATGCTGTCTTGGACCTGGTGAAGACTAGAGCCAGGACCATGGCTGCTACCCCAGCCTTGCCTTCTACGACTGTTATTGTACATTGATTGACTATTGCAGTTGGTTCTTCTAGGTCAGCTAAAGTATAGAGTGGATGAAAAGCATCCTTCCTTCTTTCTTTTCTACCATCTTTGTGGAGTTGCCTGGACTCTCCTCTCCAGGTGGGTCTATTTCAGGTCCTTTCTGAGCTGAGGCAGTAACTTCACTAGTCAGTGAAATATCAGCATCTAGGAGGCAATCTGTGCCCCTCAGTTTTGGAGGGTTTATTTCTGTTCTTTGTGTTAATATGTTGGCTAATAGCCAAGGCACAGCATGTACAATTTACAGTGAGTGGTGATAAACGTATAGCACCAGTCAAGTATCCAAAAAGGCTGTTCACAATATTCCTTGGCTGCAGGAAGCAAAAAGGACAAAACCCAACCCTCAGGACATGAAAAGAAATAGAAAAGCCTGCTTGAGCATAGCTGCTCTAGCTATAAAAATTATTTTGCTGTGCTGTTCCTCAGAGTGAGCATTACTGCCCAGCAATGCTTGGCTTCTGTTTGGTGAAGTGTTTCATCTCCCCCCTGCCCTCCCCACTCAAAGCGTGGGGGAGACCTGTGAAGCAGAGGTTTTGCTGCAGATCTGCTGGCATTACATTTCTTGCCCATGGGAGTTGTGTACACAACAGCCCGTGAATGTTCAGGCCTTTTTTATCCTTCCAGTGCCCCAGGAACAGTAACAGCCTCTGAAATACAAGCTGAGTTCTCCATTCTGCTCCTCTGGGTGAGAAATGAACATCTCCTGTCAGGCTCAGCTGCTCTTTTCCCCCCAGACTTGCCCCCTGTTGGCTGCTGTGGGATTGTATGTTTTGTTCTGGGCTCCTGGGACCAGCAGTTCCCGAACAACTGGCCCATCTGACAATTCCAGGGGGGGCTTTGCAGAACCCCCAGGGATTCTAGTGCTTTGCCATTGCTTAGATTTAATACCATTAGTTTGCTTTGCCCACGTGGGTCTTGTGCTTGGTGCTTCTTGATTCTGCCCCTCTGGCTCTGCATAGCCTTTTAGATTCTCTTCAGGTGAATGACATGATGCTACGTGTGACCTCAATAAACCGTGATGTGTTGAAAGGAAGACTATACTGCTACTAGATCTGCCTTAAGTTACATATAGAAACTCCTGTAATGACCTTTTGTGTTGTGCTTCAGTCACATATTCGACAGGGACCTTTTTGGAAGAGGGGAACAATGGACAGTCACTTAAACTTCTAACATAGGGATTTGCTTTCTTGCTTGGATCTTTTCAGAGCCATCATCTTTTTGACATGGAAAACTAGCATGCAGAGGAAAAGTTAAAAAGCCTTGGTTCTTGGCTTGAGGTTTTCTAAGGAGTTTTAAGAAATGAGGCATATAGATTCCCTTTGGAACTCGGCAGCTGATTTCCTAAGTCTTCTGAGGAATCTGCGAGCATGTTTGTGTTAATATCTTTACTGTAATTTTTTAATGGGGTATTTTTCTTTCTTCTAGCTCCTTCGAGAATTTATAGAACGTAAAACCACTTCACTGGACCCCAATGACCAGGTAGCAATGGGCAGGTGAGTAGGGAGTTGTCTGTAACATCACTAACTTCACCGCAGCATCACATCCTAGTCCAAAAGTGCAAAACTACCTGTGGGCCTCTGGTCCAATTCATTGTAGAGTCCAATATTTTGAATTACACTAAAGTAAACATCTGAGTGTAAGAAATTGCATAACAAAGGGACTGCCCNTGCAGTATTTTGAATGACACTAAAGTAAACATCTGAGTGTAAGAAATTGCACAACAAAGGGACTGCCCAGTGCTGAAATTTGGCCTCTGCTGATTCTGAACTCTGATTTGACATTGTTTTAGAGGAGCAAACCTTCTTTTGTGAGATCAGCTAAAACAATTCCTGTGTATGCTCTCTCCCTGCTGTAAGAAAAGAGACTCTACAATTAAAACAATATCAGGGAATGTTTCATGCATGTGTAAGTAAAATATAGTTCCATGCAGAGAAGCTCTTATTTCTCTGTTTAATACTATAGCTGGAAAATAAAGAATCTTGTAAATACTACTTAATGAACAGTGTCCATTTAAATAGCTGCGGGCTCTAATTTGGAAAAATGTAAAAGCAGAGGAAGGCTGAAAATGCTGGAGTAGGGGTCTCCACTGAAAAGTGCTACGGGGGTATGGGTATGAGGAGGGGAAGAAAATGCATTAGGAAAGTTTGTGACAGTGAAATAACTTCTATCCCTGTGAAATATTACCCAAATTTTAGTGCAATGTGTCAAATTTATTTTGTATATGTCTGGAATATTATGGAAAGCTATTCACTATAATTTAACATGATATAGACAAAATTACATTTAAGTGGTGATTACATTGTACATTTATCTGACTTTACAATAAAATAGATTACAGTAATTAAGATTATATTAAGATTGCAGTAATTGGATTTTGCTAGATTTTTTTCCCTGATGTCGAGTTTTCATTGTATAAATCAGGTAAGATGACGCTCATTTTCATAAAAAAATATTTATAACTAGTAGAAGTTTTTCCCCCGCTGAAAACTTCTTTGGCTTGATGAAGTTCTGCTTGAGAGATTGAGTCATCCCTTCTAAATAATACAACCAGGGATCAGACAGCACTTTCTGAAAGTGCTTATTGCTTTTATTTCTTTTGTAGTTTTGTGTAGTGATAGATAGGGCTTCTTGCTAGATTTGTCAGGTTTAATAGTCAGGAAGGGGGGGCAGAAATATTTGCTTAGAATTTTCAATACACTTCTCAAAACTGAGCAAAGAAATAAATTGAGAGCATCTGTTGCATCATGGTAATTCTGTTTGTGAAGTTAGCATAACCTGTCTCACGGAATCAGTTTAGGATGTGGCAGACTATCCATTCTGTTATGGGCTTTCTATATGCAAAAGAGAAGTCATTCTAGTAATCAAGGCTGAAACACAAAAGCAATACCACTCAAGATAGTTTTTCCACATTTTAGCATTTATATTTTTTAAAGATTTTCTTTTTAATTCTGAAGATTCTTTAAAAAAATCAGTAGTCAAGAAAGAATAAGAAATGCAGCCAAGCTTTTGGCCTCCATGGGCTACCCTAGAGGTGGAATGTTCTCACTGAACAGCGATTGTCTCAACGGGATTGGAAGGTCTGGTCCGGTCTCCCTTGTGGCTGGAGTCAGGAGAACCCCTTATTGTTTAAATGCCATGTCCAGCACCACAGGCATTTGAAGTTTCCAACTTGTTTTCCTGAGGTTCTGATCCTCTTCACTTGTGTAAATGCAATAGGTAGAAGGGCTGGGAAGGGCTTCACACCCCAGTGTACCTCCNGGTGAGTAGGGAGTTGTCTGTAACATCACTAGCTTCACCTCAGCATTGCATTCAAGTCCAGAAGTGCAAAACTACCTGTGGCCCTCTGGTCCAATTCATTGTAGAGTGCAGTATTTTGAATGACACTAAAGTAAACATCTGAGTGTAAGAAATTGCATAACAAAGGGACTGCCCAGTGCTGAAATTTGGCCTCTGCTGATTCTGAACTCTGATTTGACATTGTTTTAGAGGAGCAAACCTTCTTTCGTGAGATCAGCTAAAAAAATTCCTGTGTATGCTCTCTCCCTGCTGTAAGAAGAGAGACTCTACAGTTAAAACAATATCAGGGAATGTTTCATGCATGTGTAAGTAAAATATAGTTCCATGCAGAGAAGCTCTTCTCTGTTTAATACTATAGCTGGAAAATAAAGAATCTTCCAAATACTACTTAATGAACAGTGTCCATTTAAATAGCTGCGGGCTCTAATTTGGAAAAATGTAAAAGCAGAGGAAGGCTGAAAATGCTGGAGTAGGGGTCTCCACTGAAAAGTGCTACGGGGGTATGGGTATGAGGAGGGGAAGAAAATGCATTAGGAAAGTTTGTGACAGTGAAATAACTTCTATCCCTGTGAAATATTACCCAAATTTTAGTGCAATGTGTCAAATTTATTTTGTATATGTCTGGAATATTATGGAAAGCTATTCACTATAATTTAACATGATATAGACAAAATTACATTTAAGTGGTGATTACATTGTACATTTATCTGACTTTACAATAAAATAGATTACAGTAATTAAGATTATATTAAGATTGCAGTAATTGGATTTTGCTAGATTTTTTTCCCTGATGTCGAGTTTTCATTGTATAAATCAGGTAAGATGACGCTCATTTTCATAAAAAAATATTTATAACTAGTAGAAGTTTTTCCCCCGCTGAAAACTTATTTGGCTTGATGAAGTTCTGCTTGAGAGATTGAGCCATCCCTTCTAAATAATACAGCCAGGGATCAGACAGCACTTTCTGAAAGTGCTTATTGCTTTTATTTCTTTTGTAGTTTTGTGTAGTGATAGATAGGGCTTCTTGCTAGATTTGTCAGGTTTAATAGTCAGGAAGGGGGGGCAGAAATATTTGCTTAGAATTTTCAATACACTTCTCAAAACTGAGCAAAGAAATAAATTGAGAGCATCTGTTGCATCATGGTAATTCTGTTTGTGAAGTTAGCATAACCTGTCTCACGGAATCAGTTTAGGATGTGGCAGACTATCCATTCTGTTATGGGCTTTCTATATGCAAAAGAGAAGTCATTCTAGTAATCAAGGCTGAAACACAAAAGCAATACCACTCAAGATAGTTTTTCCACATTTTAGCATTTATATTTTTTAAAGATTTTCTTTTTAATTCTGAAGATTTAAAAAAAAAATCAGTAGTCAAGAAAGAATAAGAAATGCAGCCAAGCTTTTGGCCTCCATGGGCTTCCCTAGAGGTGGAATGTTCTCACTGAACAGTGATTGTCTCAACAGGATTGGAAGACCTGGTCTGGTCTCCCTTGTGACTGGAGTCAGGAGAACCGCTTATTGTTTAAATGCCATGTCCAGCACCACAGGCATTTAAAGTTTCCTGCTTGTTTTCCTGAGGTTCTGATCTTCTTCACTTGTGTGAACGCAATAGGTAGAAGCACTGGGAAGGGCTTCAGACCCCAGTGTACCTCATGCTTGTTTTCCTAGTGGTTCTAAAAGTTGTGTAACTGTCATTTTGCATTCCACAGGCAATGGCTGGCCATCCAGAAGTTACGAAGTAAAATAAAGAAAAAAGTGGACAGAAAAGCCAGCAAAGGAAGGAGAATTCGGTGGGTGACAGCTTCTGCAAGCAAGCAGAAGTTCTGACTTTGCCACATAAAGTCTGGCTGTGCTGAGTTGGCTCTGGAGTGCATTGGTAGGCTTATTCAAGTCTTTTAGGTCAATGTGTCTTGCCCTGGAGCATTCACTGTGGAATCTTAATGTTCTTTGAGCCTAGAATAAGGGCATGCAGCCTGTGAGCACTGCCTGTCTTGGCAAGAGTGTTCATTGGTCTCAGAAAACACTGGAGAGGTTCTCAAATGTCCCTAAGCAATGTGGGGCCATGATTTGCAGTGAAAGCCAATAAACCCGTCTTGTACGGTGTATATTTAGTTGACTGAAACGTGGATAGCAGCTGTAGGGGAAGATGTGCAGAAATACCTCAGTGGAGTAGGTGTCTGTTTCCTACAGACTCTCAGTTGGAATTTGGTGTCTAATATCTCTTTATTTTTATAAGTCCCATCACAGCTTTCTTGAGCTTCAAAGCATTTCACCTCCTGACTACTGGATCACTAATTTGGGCTGATCTCTCCCATTGTGTTTCCAGTGGAAGAATCCTCCATGCAGTGGGGTGGAAAAGGAAGCAGTCTGGGAAGGACAGGCGCTTTTTTTTTTTTTCCCCTTTGCGGAGCAGATATATTAGTCTGTCTGAGTTTAGCATGACTGCATGATTTGTAGTGGAGGAGGCGTTTGTGGCAGGGAGGCATGCTGAAAAGCTGCACCGCTTCCTGAAAAATCCGCAACATTAACCATCCTTTTGTGAGTAAACTATAAATCGTGAGTTTAGATGGCATCTGATAGAAAGTCAGTGGAGTCAGTCTGGGTCAGGCCTGGCATAGCAATTTTTAAGATAGATGTCATAAGATAATTTATTAAAAGAGGGAAGAGCTACTTTGTTGGCCTGAAAAGCCTATAATTATTGACTATCAATATTCTTTTCTGTCAGCATCACACATAATTGGATATATTCATGATTCAGTCAAAACTACTGACAACATCACACAACTGAGTCAGACTCATAAACCTCCAGGAATAATGGGGAAGTTTCTCATTGTATGCAATCTGTGCGCTTCAGCATTCCTGAGAGATCACCTATCTCGCCAAGTCAGTTGCCTCCTAGATCTTTTCTTCTTTAAATAAAAGTTGCACTGACCCTGCAAGGAAAATATCAACAAAAGAAAGAAGTGTCATTGTCTGGGTTTAGGATTAACATGCAGTTAAGCTCCAGCATCTTTTCAGAATAGTCCAGTAGAGCCCAAATGGGTGTTGTTGAACATTTGGTTCTTCCACTGAGAGACTTGGTGTCACCCCAAGCAGATCACTTATCCTCTGTTCTTCTCTTTCCTTCTCTAAAATTGGGACAGCAGTGCTTAGATCTGTTTTCTGAAGGACTTCGAGATCCTGGAGAGCAAAGTAGCAAATACTAAGTTTCGTCTGTCTCTGTAATTCTTCCTTTTTAGCAACCCTTTAGCACATTTCAGTATTATAGCATGTTTGGACAGAATGTGCTAGTTTATTGTAGGGTCTGTGAATCGTCAAGTGTTTTAAAAAGCAGTCGATCTTCTGCTTCACCTGAGTACCCCTTCATAGGCTGGGAAATTGGAGCACTAACAAGGCAAGTGAGCTTACCTAAAAATTCCTCAGTCAAGTTTAAGAAACCTGGTGCCCAGATCTCTGCTGGGACATGCCTTTTCATGAAGTAGATACAGAAGAGTGATGCATGCACACTTATTTTCTGTGTCTGCATTTTCTGGTCCTGTGTTGCTGCAACATGGCATGTCTTTCTGTGAATGAAATGATGTATTTTATATCTGCTAGAGCGGGATTTTTAAAGTCCTGATTTAAAAAAGGTGAACAGTAATTAGTTCTGGAAAAAAACTTGTGTCAGAGAATTTATCTGAATTGGTAAGGCCCCTTGCCTCTATGCAGGCTGTTGCTGTATAAGGTTTGATGAATCCATCAGTTAATGTCTCATAAGCATACATACTGTTTCATAGTCCAGCTGTTGACCTGTTGCAGTCCCAGCCCTGCACGGCCGTGTCTGTTCCCTGACTTGATCGTTACAGTGTTAGACTAGGGCATTTGCTTCCATTACAAGTGACAAAGACTTGATTGTGCAGAGAAGCCCTTGTGTAAGGGTGAGCGTGTGCTGTGCCTGAAGAGCCATTCTGAAACAGTCTTGCGAGCTAAAAATCCCCTCCGGGGAATGTTCCTGCATAAGCAAACAAAAGGGAGTGCAGAGGTGACCGAGTGGAAAGGTGATTCTGGGCAAATGCTTGTGAATCCTTTTGCCTGCTATTTGTCAAGTTCTAAAAATAACAGCAGCTTGGATGAAACATTTCAGACTTGGGTAGGCGGCATGGTAGTGTACACCAAAAGCCGTTGGTTTGGAATCACTTGTCCTTAGAAACTATGGTTTAAAGCCACCTTTTCATTCAGAGTTTTTCAGAACTCTTAAATTTTGTATGTCAGGTCCTTGAGTGTAAGTTACACGAGGCTACTGTAAGTTCCTAGCCCAGTGTGGAAGGCAGGAAGGGGATCCCATATCTAGAGGTGCAGTACAGCTTGTAGAAATGTTTTGGTGGATCAGCAGGTGAGGCAGACTCAGCAGCGCGTTACCTTGGACGTGCCTCCTCTCTTCTTTGCACAAGTCTTTCCTGTCACTTTCTTTGCCTGTTTTTACGTGCTCCATTTGGAAGTTATTCAGAGTAAGATTTCCTGACTACAGTATGGCTAGTAGAGTGGGATTTTGATATCCTTTAGGGCCCTAGATACCACAGAGCAAGAGAAAAGTGAAGCAGATGGATGCTTGAGAAGGTCTGATGCTCTAACGCTTCTGCTGCCTGCAGTGGGCTCTTTGGGCACAAATTCCAGAAGGTGATTAAGACACCAGCTGAACAGAAGGCTGAAAAGTGCGCTCTTGTTTCTTCATCTCTGACTTTTTAGGGTTGTCTGTCTGGGATTTTGATTAGGCACTCACATACAGTTAATGGGTGCTGAAAGCCCTCTTTCTGGCTTTGATAAACGGGGATTTGCTTGCTATTCAGTTCCTTGTATCATCTGATTATTCTTGTGTCTGTGTTATAAGAAAGGGGGAGGAGGGGAGAGGAAATTGCCAGCTACTATTAGTGACTTGGGTATCGGCCACCAGGAAAGCCAGGGCTTTGCATTTCAGGGGCTGGTGTGTTTCTATTTAGGCAGCTACGTTTCCTCTTCATTAATAGCTACTAATGTGCTGCCTGCTTATTTCCTGCACTATTCAGGTATCACGTCCATAGCAAACTGGTGAGCTTCATGGCACCTATTGACCACTGTACAATGAATGATGATGCCAGGTAAGTAATAGATTAATTACATTTCTCAAATAGCTTCAGGACAGCATGATATTGACCTGTTCTTCAGGCTGTCGCCCCCTCCGTTTCTTCTTATCAGTTAACCGTTTGTCACTGGCATCGTAGCCTGGGTGTCTTGGCAGTCTGTCCTGGCAGTCCAGCTGAGCTTTCACTCTGTAATTACTGTGACACCAAACAAGAAATTTTCATGAATCTCCACACCTACATTTTGATTCCTGCTTTGAAACTCATCTGATTCTGAAATGTTCTAGTTTGAGGGGATTATATTGGAAATATACAAGTAAGTTATCTGGTGTCTTCAGGTATAACTGAAACGTAGAAAGAACTTGTCTTTTTACAGAAATGGCGACTGTTTTTAATTTGTGTTTATTTTGCGTTTTCTTAAATCACTTAATAACCGGAACAGTTCAGGCAAGATTGCTGGTATTTATGTCAATTTAAAGAGCGAAGAATTTTATTGGAAGACTATCATGTTTTAATGTGCTAATTAGTAAAGAAAACATCAATTAAGTTTTGTACATGGTAACTAGATATTTTTTCCACTTATAGTCCTGTATTTCTGAAGCATTACATTTTTAAACTAAATCCCAAAATCGTGAGGTTTTTTGTGGGAAGGAGGTGGAATTATTTTTCCTGTGAATGGATGTAGAAGGCTTGAGAAACATCTTTCCCCTGTGTTGTAGAGCATGTTTGTGCTTTGTGAGAGAGGGATGTCATTTGTCTGTTTGCAAAATGGAAACCACATACCCGCTGTTCTTATACTGCTGGATGAGAGCTCTTTAGTAAGCCTGGCACTAAGGTGGTTCGTGTTTGTACTAAGATCTGTGCTGTTTCATCCTGCATCTTTCGCTTTTTTTAATTTCTTCAAGTGAGAAAACTGCTCTCATTTCTGAATATTGTCTGGATCCTCTTGCCACAAAAATAGATGTGTTGGATGAAAGCTGTGCCTCCAGATAGATAAGGTGGTCACTACTTCCATGGTTTTACCTCGATCATAGGCAAAGAGGAACAGGAGTGACTTTGGCGCTGTGATATTAGACAGGCACATTTTTGTCTACCTGGCAAATAAATCAAGCGCATTTTTGTTTCTGCTCTGCAGGACCAGAGCTAGCAGCTTGTCTGTTCTTCCCAGCTGGCAAGGACCTCCTGACCTGTATGGAATCGGTGTCTTTGCTGTTTCAGAGACCCCCAAATAAAATGTGGGGCAGGATAGACAGACGTTCCTAGTAGAGTCATACCTGTAGGAATTGTTCTGGGCTGTGGTCCTCGTTCTCCACTTCTCTTATTCTGAGGGTAATTAGCAGATGGCATATGTGTGTTTAGGGAAAAAACAGTTCATACCATATGCATTAATTAACTCTAGTATTATTATCTAATAGCTTTAGTATTATTAATTCTAGTATTTATCTTTGTATTACGTCCAGTTGACTGGTTACTCCTTATGCTTTGGGAATTTCAAATGAGGTTGATGTGTCTGTCCTTTTTTGCTTACACTACCTATTGCGCTGTCCTGCCGGCTGGGCAGGCTCACAGACCCCACTCAGTTTGCCTGGGGTTTGTATGAGAGGGGTGAAGGAGGGGAAAACCAAATGAGACTTATCCTGAAGATCTAGAAGTTATACAATGTTTGCTGTCCGCAGAGGTGACATTGCCTCCTCCTTGGCAGTCCGCCGCACTCGCTTGTGTTCCCAAAGTTGCATAGAAAATGCATTCTGTAAGCCAGGATCCTCCAGCAAGTCAATGCAAATGCGAAGGGCATCAAAACAGCTGGGACAGTGGAGTCGTTCTGCAAAATGGCTTTCTTGGGCCTCAGCTCCACTTTGTCTGGCTGCCATCGTAGAATGGCTTGGGTCAGAATGGACCTTAAAGATCATCCAGTTCCAGCTTCCCTGCCGTGGTCATAAACACCTCCCACTGGATCAGGGTGCTCAAAGCCCCATCCAGCCTGACCTTGAACACCTTCAGGGATGGGGCAGGCAATACTTCTCTGAGCGACGTGTGCCTCATGGGAAGACATTTCTTCCTAATATGTCATCTAAATTTCCCCTCTTTCAGCTGAAAACCGTCCCTCCTCATTGTATCCCTGCACTCCTGATACAGAGCCCTTCCCCAGCTTTCCTGCAGGTTCCTGATGGTACTGAAAGTACCATCTTCAGGACACTTATTCCCCTCGCTACTCAGGAGGCACCTGGAGTTCACCACAAACTGCGTAGAGTCTGGCTGTTACAGTTGATAGGACACTATCATAGCGTTATGCCGTGTCAACATAGTTATCATTGTGGTAGGGACAGAGTGTTTGACATTTGGTTTGCTGAAACTGTCTCCTGAGGGTTTTCTCCACGCTGAGCGGAATGCAGTCATTGCTTCCATGTTTTATGGATTCTTTGGTGGCAGCAGCTGCTGCTGCTCATTGTCTGACTGCGGGAACTTATTCCTTACATTAAGTTTATGAGTCACTCTGGAGGCCCACCACACTTGCTGTTCAAGGCATTTTAGTCACTTATCTCCTGACGCTGGTTTAGCTGTTGATGTGCTTGCACACCAGCAGGTGTCCCAGGTTGTATCACAGGCAGCTCTATCCCATTCTGCCAAGATTGGGCTTTCAAGCAAACCCTGGACATCAGTGGAGCAGTGCTGGAACTGGGCTGGGTGGGTTCTGTTCCTAGTTTTCCTAGTGGCTTTGTGGATGACCTTCAGCAGGTCGGTCTGTGTTGCTGTGACTCTGATTTTTGGAAGCCACAGAGGTCTGCACTGAGAAATGCCTGTGAAAACAGTGGTTTAGGAGTAGTAGTAGTATTATTTCATTTTTTAACATACGTAGGAAAGCTTTTGTTTCAGACAGTAGTCAGATACGCGAATAGAAGCCTAAGAATTCCTCGCTGTTTGCCAAGCAGCCTGCTGGTTACCTGCTGGTTACAAATAAGATGCTTTACTTTTGCCTATTATAGCCGTTACAGTCTTCCTTGAGCAGTTTCTCCGCAGCCTCCTCCTTACAGGATGTGTTTTGGCCTTGTTTAGTCCTAATGTTGAGCTTGAATTTCCCTCTGCTGTGATTTAGGACTGTTATTTCTTGTTCTACTCAATGTGGTCAGTCACTTAAAAGGCGTGACCCCAAAATAAATGCACATCTGAACAACGGGGCGCGCTGTGTTGCAGTGTGGGAAATTTTAAAGTGTAGTGATCTGTTAATTTTAAAAAGGGCTGTAGAAACAGAGCTGGCAGAGCGTTCTCCTTGCACCCATAGCCACTGGTGGAGTTTAGGTAGCTACCTGGAAAAATGCTGTAAATAAGCGTGTCTGTTCAGATGTGAATGGGCAGAAGCTTGGAGGGACTGGCATAATGTCCAAAGGGTGCGAGTGGTGGGATGGTTTTAATTCTTAACTCTGCTGAGTCCTCACTCACTGTAATGAACTGCACGTGCCCTTTGTCCGTGGTGAGAAGCTGAGGGGAGTTCTGTGACTGTTTCCTCGCTTTGCTTGCTGTAAGTGCTTTTGAAGGCACGAGTCTGTGTGGCACTGAAATCCCTTGCTGTGTTCTGTATGTTTAATTGGCTAATGCAGCCTAAGCATACACTGGGGACCTGATTCTCCTGCATATTTAAGCCATTTTACACTATTCTGGCTGTGCAGAGATATGTTAAAATAGCGCAAGGAACTGCTAACCACTCACCTAAAGGTTCCTGTGAACTGTTGTCGTGGCTGTTGGACACCCAGGACTTCTGGGCATCTGACACATCAAGTTTATCATTTGCTGCTGCCGCTGGCTGGGGAAACAAAGAGGAAATGCCTGTGAGGAGAAGCAGCCTGAGCGCTGCGTGGAGAAGGGTATGAACAGTCACTCCTGAATTGTTTTACAGCCTGAATTCAAGAAAAGAAATATACAAGTATAATAACTGCCTTTGTCAACATCACTGCCACATTCTTTCTTATTCTTGCTGCTGGTTGGAATAATAGCATTCGTGCAGGCAATTAATCTTCCACTTGCCAGTTTTCCATGCACCCTACGCATGGGCATGGCTGTTTAACCTTGTGCTCACATATATTATGTTGTAATGTGTGGGACACTAGTGGCCTCGAGCCCTCCTCTGTTTTAACCCCTCTTTGGTAGTATTTTAAAACGTACACTGGAAAGTGATTTTTATAGTTGTCTTGGGGTATATGTTTATAGACTTAAATACATTTATTGTACTCTTAGGCCAAGGTTTTCTGATCGGTCTAAGGTGAGTGTTATGTAAATGGACCTGCCCTGAGACAAGGAACCTGAAGGCAAAAACTTGAATGTTAAAGGGCCCTGTGTTGGTTGTCCAGAGGAGAGAACAGCTCTATCCCTGCACTTGGGATAGAATTACATCCCAGGTAAGAATTACCCAGGATTAGAACTGGGTTGACATCTCTCTGGTTGTCATTTCACCTGAGTTTGAGGGTAGCATCATGTGGGTGCCACTTCTTGGACTTGCCTTGAAATACGCTTTTCCCACGTTCATGGCTTCGCTGAGCTCCTTGCTCTAGTCTCTAACGTAGTGTAGAGCTGTGGCTGAACCCTGATCTTCTGTGTAGACCCCTTGGGCCAGCCGAGCTCTGAACAGCTTCGTGTTGTTAGATCAGACAGCTGTGCACTCGCAGCAAGCTCCTGCATTTTTCTATGGGGAAGCTGAGACCAGAGGTTCCCACTGAAGGTCTGTAGACAAGTGAGCATACTTTCAGTTGCCTTATCCTATAGGCAGCTGAGTTGTGGCAAGGTCACATGGAGTCTGTGTTCCTGGGAAGAGCTGTGTGTGGGGTTTGGGTTTGTTACATCTCTTTGTCAGCTTTGATCTATAGATCTTCAGATCTCTGCACTGTACCTGTGTGTGCGGAACAGAGACTAAACAGAGACACTTTAAAAAAGGTACAGTATCAAATTACTACTAAGTTTGATGCTCGTCATTATTTCACCTCTGGAGGACGGTAACTTGCAGGAGAGATGTTCTTTAAGGACACAGATGTTTGGTCCAAACACCTTTATCTCTCAAGACAACTCAGGTTATTCTGACAGGTAAAACAAGATTGTGCAAATACGCAACAGTGATCTAATCAGCTGGAACAACAGCAATATTTTAACTGGCGCTACCTTTTAACAGCATCATTAAGGGCTCTCATTACTCTTTTATTAGAGGCTCACTCTATTTCTTATCAGATTACAGAATGAACATAACTCATGGCACTGATTTGATCTCTTGTTAAAGAGGATTACAGCTTTGCATTAACTTGGATTGACACGGTTTATAATTTGCTGTTGATACACATGCTGGCGGTGTCACTTGTTTGACCCCCTCCCCACAGCACCAGTGAGGAAAAGGACACCCATATATCATCATTAAAGATGGCACCTGGTGCAGGAACAGGAGGCAAAAGGAGGCTTTTCTGCAGTAAAGTCAGGCAGGACAAAAGAGACGCATTCTCAAGTGCGATCTGGAATTCAAAACGGGGATTTATAACTGGGTGAAGGTGGCAGAGAATATATTAGCTTTTAGCTAGGTTGCATATCGTTCTTCATTACGGAGGAGGACTTTGCATCCATTATAAGCCAAATGAGAGGGAAGAACATAGTCATAATGGGACCATATCAAACCGTGCACACAAAGTAAGCCAAAGAATCCTTTCCACAAGCTGGGAAGATGAGCTGGGGAAAATTTCCCTGCTCTTTTTAGTACTCTAGGCATTGTGAATGTCACCAGTTAGTGAGCTGGTCCCTGCCTCCCGGCAGCGTTGAGTCGTATAACACCAGCTGATGGTGTTAGTTTAGCCAGATAACCAACCTGTTTCCCTGTGGTGGGAGGTACCTTATTGTCATGTCCCTGGTTTGTAGGAACCCCAGGCAACTGAAATCCCACAGTCAAAGGCAAGAATTTAAGCCCATGACTCCACAGTCCCATTGGACTCAGGTCATGCTTGGTAGATCATCCAGCTGTCTCTCATTCTTCCACAAGCAGACCAGTGCCTGCTGGGAAGCTGAATTAAGACACAGATTATCCAGCTGCCAGTGAGGTTTGGATTAGAGTGTTTCCCTTGGATTCAGCCAGGGTGTTGTGTGTTTTCCCAATCAGCATTGACGCTCTTGGACTCTTGGTGCAGTTGCTTTGTCACAGTGTGTCTTACTGCAAGCAGAGTGGAGTACATAGTAGGAAATCCCAGTATTAAAAGATTAAGTTACTTACGTGACATAAGAATTTAATGTTAAAAAAAGTAATTTTAAAAAGTTGGTGAGATACCAGTCTTTAACTTAGCTCACTTTGTAGTTTGCGTATTAAACCACCATGAGACTAGATTAATGGAGGAATTTGGGCTCTGTGATTGTCAATCCAGCACGTTCGCTATCACAGAAGTCCCTGAAAGGAGGCAAAGCCCTTCTTTCTGGAACAGCTGAACCGGCAGCTTCTGTGCTGTGTGGTACAAACCTTGGGTGATGGTGTCGGTGTGAGAAGAATTATCCTAAGTTTATATAGATATATCCTGGAAGAAAGACTGTGCTGCTTTGTATTGGCTTTGTTTTGGGGAACAAAGGGAGTCACGCTAACGCTCAGGGCAGTGTCTCGGAGTGTGCGGCTTGTGATGTTTTGGAGAAAACGTGTGTTTCTGGGATGAAGCTGTGGGTGGGAGGGAAGGTGCCCACTGGGCTCTGCGGTTTGTGGAAGAGGTCCCTGGTACGTCAAGGACCCTCTTGGGTCCCTCAGGGGATGTAGGGACTCTCCTGGAGAGGGGATGTGTACCCTGAGCCGGCTCCTTTGGAAANTGGTACGTCAAGGACCCTCTTGGGATGTGTACCCTGAACTGGCTCCTTTGGAAGCCTGGTGCACGTTGTGGGAGAGCCCAGTACTGGGAACCGAGATAAAAGCACACGTTCTCCTGTGAAGCTCAACCTGCTTGGCTTGGCTGTTGTTCCTGAGGCACCGCGGCATTGGTGTCATTCTGCCCTTTGTGTATTGCTTCGTTTGGTGCATTTTATCCCCCTAACCTTTGACTTAGCCTTAGAAGTCAGCTCATGTAGATGCAGTTAAGTATCTCATATCACTTTTAACCATGGTTGTTAGAAGGGCTGGTATTTGAAGAAGGAGTTTCTGTACGTTTTGAAGCTGGCAGTAGCGAAGTGATGTACGTGACCCCAGCCTAGTGCCAATGGGCTGAAATCATCGTGTCCCAACATTTGATGTTTGACATCCCTAGTAAGAAGACAGACGCCTCTGTTATGGAAATTTCCTTTTTAAAGGGAAAAAAAATAACCTGTTAAGAGCTGCAAGATGATTTGTCGTCCTTCCTTTGTGAGACAATTTGTCTTCTCCTGCATCAAATCTGTTATAAAACAGGCAAGCTGTGAAAGAGGGAAATCATCCTAGGAGTATGGGATGTTAAGGTACACAAAGAATGGTCCCCTTCTAGCGGCTGTGTGCGTGTCTGCACAGGGCACGTCACACGCAGCATTACAGCGGCTGCTCTGCTCAAATACCCTTCTAAAAACAGAGACTGGGAAGGCAACATTTTATGAATTTCATGGGGAAATTAAAGCTGTTGGAAAGCATGTCAACGGAGTTAGAGGGAAGTTTCTGAACCTCCCTGTGTTTTCCTACTTCTCCAGCCGCTTGTTCACACCTTTCATAGAACCACAGAACCACCAGATTGGAAGAGACCCACCGGATCATTGAGTCCAACCATTCCTACCAATCTCTAAACCATGCCCCTCAGTACCTCATCCACCTACACCTTAAACGCCTCCAGGGAGGGCGAGAAAACCTTTCATGCTTTGTACTGTAAAAGCTCATATGAAAACAGGAATGCTGTTGGAATCAGGATGGGAGAGGTTCCATCTCTGCTCCCATTAATGCTGTCCTGAGCTCAGGGCTGTATGCTGGTTTAAAGGGGAATTGGTGACAGAGGTGGCAGGTCTGAACCCTGGCTGTGGTTAAGTTTGGGAAACGGTACCTTGAGCAGCAGCCCTTCCATCTCTATGCTGTCCTGCTGCTCCTCATGCCAAGCCCAGATCCAGCCTCACAAAATGTGCAGAGTCCCTTTGTTTAGGGCAAGAACCAGCTTTCTGAAATATTTATAAATCTTGTGCCTGGTCTCATGAGACAAACCAGAGGTCACATGTCACCTTTCATAATTTAAAGCCATGGGGCTAAAAGCATTTGCACGGACTTGAAGGACCCAATCCTGACCTGCCTGAGTGAGAGGGAATTGCTGCAGACCTTTCTGAATCTCCTTCAAGCGCCGGGCACGGTGATGAGAGCCGTCTGGCTGTGTAATTTATAGCTGGAGTTGTGCGCTCTGGTTTTGGGCCGTGGTGGGGAAGCGAGTGAGAGAGTGCCATCTCGTGGGCCTCCCTTCCCGGCCAGCACCTCGCTGCCCGCGCCCAGCACCCAGCCCTGCCTGCTTTGCATTTCATACCCTTTGCTTTAACAGACATGGATATTTTAATTTTGCTTTGTTTTTTGCTGCTGCTCATTTTACTCCACGTCATCGACCATCCTGCAGGAATACCAGAGTAGGGAGTGCATGTTGGAAAGTGTGTGAATAAGGAGCCAATCCCACACCCCTTGTGCTGATGTAGGGTAATGCCTTTGACCAGAAATTGAGAAATAAAGAGCTTTGACTTGTTTTATCTTCATGGGTGCCTGCTCTGCTTGCCGGAATCTGAATTCCACACTGGTGGACAAAAGGATTCTTAGATACAGACAGAAAGTTTTCCAAGAATATGATTGGCCGTCTGTTCCACGACCAGCTGTGGTTTACATCAGGATTGTGTGTTTTTCATCCTTCCTGTCCTCGTGGGTGTTCATGCTGTGTCTTTCAGCAGTTTTTGTGAATTAAAAATTCATTGTTCCCAGTGGAGGATGTCAGTAAGAGTGGGGAAGGAGTAGTTATCTCAGTACTGCTTGGGGCATAGTCTAAATTGTCTTCTTTTTCTTTTCCCTAGAAGAGGAGAACTAAAAGGTACATGGGAAAAGGTAGAGAGATTTGTTGGAGAGTATAACACCAGCACAGCAGTGACTTGTGCAGTATTGCTGTATTAATAGTGCTCTGAAAAAAAACCAAAACAACCCACCAGAAACTGAATCTTCTCTCTTTTAATATACTAGTTTACAGAACTATACTGGAAAGGATTAGTAATGTGGCTGTAGTTAAACAACCAAAATAATACAGCGTTAGCCATTCTCCCCTCCCTTGTGCAGGTGTGTTTATTCTCCCCTCTGTGTATTTGTTGGAACAGCACTACTGCAGATGGGCACAGTGGATTCCTGGGGAACTACTAGCAGGTTTTGTGATTTATATTTTGGCGATTCATATATTTATCAAATGTGCTGTTGCTATTAATATTCACCCAGGGCACTCCTGCCCTCTGTCTGGGTGTTTCCTCGCTCTCTGTTGCAAGGGCTCTGCCCGTAGAGTGTGTGCAGTAGCAGTACCTGGGATTGGGAGGGAGTTGAAGCCCGCTGGTCTGTTAGCACACCAAGCTCACTGAGCGATGGAGCTGTTCCTTTTATTTGTTTTATAAAACGCTGCTGTTGAAACAAACACAGCATTTTGTGTGATGGGGGCAGCGTTTCTGCATGGCCGTGGAGCTGGGCCTTGGCACCTCTTCTGCGTGCGGCCAGATCCTTTGTCTGCAGAGCGCGTATCACACCGGGAGCGTTGCTGTGGCCGTGCCAGGGCTGTGCAAGCATTAAGCTGTGAATGGGAAGGCAGTCAAGCTGCTGGCCTGGGGCTTGTGTGGGGAATGCCCTCCCTGGGGGCCGCAGCGTGGCTGAGTTGCTGAGCAGTGCTGGGCATTCCTTCCTGGCTCTTCCCACAAAACCAGCGTAGCCACAACCACCTTACAAATCTCACCAAAACCAGGATGTGCAGGGGCATGGAAAGCACCCCTCACCATATACCTTTTGTCTTAGGCTGATAGTGCATTATAAAAAAAAGGCTGTGCAAACTTTCTGGGTGCCTGTGGAGCGGGAAGGGGCGAGCGCCTGGGCACCGCTCCCGATGCACCGAGCACCTGTGCTGTCCTCGGCCTTTGGAGTCAGCTCAGAGGAAATGCATAAATAATTAAGCCAGGGTACTTACACACACATGTTTTATGGCAAACGGCTGTGTGGCTCATGATCATTTTTTCCAGAAACAGGTTTTATGATAATATAGTAAAAATATTAAATTAGAAAATGCCTCACTAAGAGTGATAAAACCTTACTACAGTGGAAATAGGTAATTATCCCCTCTGCAGCCTAAATGACAGTTTAAAAGAAATAAAAATGTTAGTGCTCATTACTTGCTTTTGTAGGTTGCAATAAAGGGTAAGTTAAATTTTAATTCAAGGAAGACCCCTGTATCGACCTGCTTCCTCCACACTCTCCACCTGAGGTGTAAGTACTGTTAATTACTCACAGAGGTTATTCCTCAGCACATTGCTAAGACCGGTGCCTCTTTGCGCTAAAGTCACCTTTCCTTCGTCTGGAGTTAGCTGCCCTGCAGTGGGGTGGGTTGTTTCAACTCAGTGGCTCAGGTCTGATGTTTAATACATGTGGGTGGAGGAGAGAATTTTTATATTTTTTAACCAAAATTCAAGTTCATTATGCGTAGCCTTAAGGGGGCTGAAAGTATTAAAATCCACACTTACCCTGGTGAATTGAAACAGAGACAAGGTTAAACCTGGAGGATTGATGAGTTTTACTCTCTGCATGGTTAAATCCTGCTGAGGGGAGATGCTGTACAAGAAAGGTAGCCTAGAGGATGAGAAGAGTAAAAAAAAAAA